>CALYLW010002053.1:0-129537 GCA_944989445.1 Ampullaceana balthica
GAGGGAGAGGTGACGAGTAAGAGAGCAAGAGAGTGGGGTTGAGGCAGCGAATTAGAGAGTCAGTGAGTGAGGGAGAGGTGACGAGTAAGAGAGTCAGTGAGTGAGGGAGAGGTGACGAGTAAGAGAGTCAGTGAGTGAGGGAGAGGTGACGAGTAAGAGAGTCAGTGAGTGAGGGAGAGGTGACGAGTAAGAGAGTCAGTGAGTGAGGGAGAGGTGACGAGTAAGAGAGTCAGTGAGTGAGGGAGAGGTGACGAGTAAGAGAGTCAGTGAGTGAGGGAGAGGTGACGAGTAAGAGAGTCAGTGAGGGAGAGGTGACGAGTAAGAGAGTCAGTGAGTGAGGGAGAGGTGACGAGTAAGAGAGTCAGTGAGTGAGGGAGAGGTGACGAGTAAGAGAGTCAGTGAGGGAGAGGTGACGAGTAAGAGAGTCAGTGAGTGAGGGAGAGGTGACGAGTAAGAGAGTCGGTGAGTGAGGGAGAGGTGACGAGTAAGAGAGTCGGTGAGTGAGGGAGAGGTGACGAGTAAGAGAGTCAGTGAGTGAGGGAGAGGTGACGAGTAAGAGAGTCAGTGAGTGAGGGAGAGGTGACGAGTAAGAGAGTCGGTGAGGGAGAGGCGACTAGTAAGAGAGTCGGTGAGTGAGGGAGAGGTGACGAGTAAGAGAGTCGGTGAGGGAGAGGCGACTAGTAAGAGAGTCGGTGAGTGAGGGAGAGGTGACGAGTAAGAGAGTCGGTGAGGGAGAGGCGACTAGTAAGAGAGTCGGTGAGTGAGGGAGAGGTGACGAGTAAGAGAGTCGGTGAGGGAGAGGCGACTAGTAAGAGAGTCGGTGAGTGAGGGAGAGGTGACGAGTAAGAGAGTCAGTGAGTGAGGGAGAGGTGACGAGTAAGAGAGTCAGTGAGTGAGGGAGAGGTGACGAGTAAGAGAGTCGGTGAGGGAGAGGCGACTAGTAAGAGAGTCGGTGAGTGAGGGAGAGGTGACGAGTAAGAGAGTCGGTGAGTGAGGGAGAGGTGACGAGTAAGAGAGTCAGTGAGTGAGGGAGAGGTGACGAGTAAGAGAGTCAGTGAGTGAGGGAGAGGTGACGAGTAAGAGAGTCGGTGAGTGAGGGAGAGGTGACGAGTAAGAGAGTCAGTGAGTGAGGGAGAGGTGACGAGTAAGAGAGTCAGTGAGTGAGGGAGAGGTGACGAGTAAGAGAGTCGGTGAGGGAGAGGCGACTAGTAAGAGAGTCGGTGAGGGAGAGGTGACGAGTAAGAGAGCAAGAGAGTGGGGTTGAGGCAGCGAGTAAGAGAGTGAGGGAGAGGCTGCGAGTAAGAGAGTTAGAGAGTGATGGAAAGGCATTGATTAAGAGAGACAGATAATAAAACAACCCCGTAAAAACAAAGTTTTTGACTATAAATCCCTTATATATGAGACATAACTAAAAGTATTGATTATGTTCAAAAGTGACAAACATTTACAGACTGAAACCAAACTATCTCCCTTGGCTTTAAAACTAGGTCAAAACTCTAGCAGACGACGACTAAACATTCTAAATAGTGATTTATATAGATAAACTAAACATGCATTAATGTAATTGCGGTACGTTCGATCGATCTGAAATTTTGATTCGATGCATTGTTAGGTGAGACGGGTCAGTGTGCCAAATTTCAGGTAAATGGCTTCACTGGAAGTGGGTCATTTTTGACTTTTGTTTTTCCGACGAACGAACGACGAATGAGACGGCGGTGAAGTTAATATAAGTGATTTAAAAAACAAACCCGTAAAAACAAAGTTTTTGACTATAAATCCCTTATATATGAGACATAACTAACAGTATTGATTATTTTCAAACATTTACAGACTGACACCGAGTGATGTCCCTTGTCTTTAATAAATGGGGGTGGGATGTGAGGGGGTGTCGGCACGACGGTCGGCGTCAACACGACGGTCGGCGTCAACTCAAACTCACGTGGAAGTGGGAGAATAAAACAAAAACAAACGGTGAATTTAAATTACATACCTCATATAAAGATAAACTAAAAATGCATTAATTTAATTACGGTACGTTCGATCGATCTGAAATTTTGATACGATGCATTGTTAGGTTAGACGGGTCCGTGTACCAAATTTCAGTTCAATCGGATCATGGGAAGTGGGTCATTTTTGACTTCTGTTTTTCCGCCCGCCGAGCCCAAGACAGAGAGAGAGAGACGGCCGCGAAGTTAATATAAGGGATTTAATAAAACAAACCCGTAATAAAACAAACCCGTAAAAACAAAGTTTTTGACTATAAATCCCTTATATATGAGACATAACTAACAGTATTGATTATTTTCAAACATTTACAGACTGAATCAGTCTTAACTCAAGTTTGCTTCATAACCCTGGGGGGAGGTGTGGGTGGGAGGGGGGAGGGGTGGGTGGGAGGGGGAGAGGGGAAAAACATTGACAGACTGACACCGAGTGATGTCCCTTGTCTTTAATAAATGGGGGTGGGACGTGAGGGGGTGTCGGCTCGACTGTCGGCGTCAACTCAAACTCACGTGAAATTGGAAGAAAAAAAAACAAAAAAAAACGTGAATTTAAATTACATACCTCATATAAGGATAAACTAAAAATGCATTAATTTAATTACGGTACGTTCGATCGATCTGAAATTTTGATACGATGCATTGTTAGGTCAGACGGGTCCGTGTGCCAAATTTCAGTTCGATCGGATCATGGGAAGTGGGTCATTTTTTACTTCTGTTTTTCCGCCCGCCGAACCCAAGACAGACAGAGAGAGAGAGATGATGAGAGAGATGATGAGAGAGGCGGCTGCGAAGTTAATATAAGGGATTTAAAAACAAAGTTTTTGACTATAAATCCCTTATATATGAGACATAACTAACAGTAGTGATTATTTTTAAACATTTACAGACTGACACTGAGTGATGTCCCTTGTCTTTAATAAATGGGGGTGGGATGTGAGGGGGTGTCGGCACGACGGTCGTCGTCAACACGACGGTCGGCGTCAACTCAAACTCACGTGGAACTGGAATTTAAAAAAAAACAAAAAACAGTGAATTTTGAATTACATACCTCATATAAGGATAAACTAAAAATGCATTAATTTAATTATGGTACGTTCGATCGATCTGACATTTTGATACGATGCATTGTTAGGTTCGACGGGTCCGTGTGCCAAATTTCAGTTTGATCGGATCATGGGAAATAGGTCATTTTTGACTTCTGTTTTTCCGCCCGCCGAGCCCAAGACAGACAGACAGAGAGAGAGAGAGAGACAGAGAGACAGAGAGACAGAGACGGCGGTGAAGTTAATATAACGGATTTAAAAAGAGAAGGGGAGAGTCATCGAGTAAGATTGAGATAGAAACATTTAACTGTTGAGGCCGTGTCCAAAATTTAACTTCTGTCTAAATTTACTTTGTTGTGATTTTACTTTACTCAATCATTTTAACTGATCACCTATTATTGTCCCATTACCTTTCTGAAAATCACAGCATATATCATCTATACTTTGAATTGCAGACATGTTCAGTTTTATGCTATGAATATTTTTAATAATATAAATTATAATTACAAAATCACAGAGCATAAAAGCTATTTTCTCTCGAATTTAAAGGGATCAACATAAATATGATTAGAAGACGTTTCAATTTCCATGCAGTTACGTAATACATTTTTTAAAAAAATACACATCGAAACTGGGAGAATTAAAGCCAGCAGAAACAGGTTGGGTATAAATATATAATCAGCATCACACTTCTAGCAACGAGCTCATTACCACCAGGATGTCCTTTGTGTCTCGCCATGCTCTTTACACTCAAAATGCCTTGCTGTAAATCGCCACTTACCCGTTGGCTCATAGAAGATCAAGCGTGCAGGCAGCCGAAACCAGTCTTCACATGCTGAGTAGGCAACTCCCACGTCACCGAGGTTTGTATCCCATCGGTTACCCTCACCTGGTGTAGCCGGTCAGTCGAGACCGTTTACCGGGGTGTGGCCCCTGTGCTTGCTGCAGCTGCTTGGAGCCACATGTGACAGCTGGGTGCCAGGCGGGGACCAAATGTGACAAGCTACCCCAAGAAGAGTACGACTGATCCCCAACCAGATGTACTACCCCTCCCATGGACACCCCATACACCCATGTTGGTAAAGTTTACGTAACCATCCATAAATAGTTTGTTAATCCTGAAAGGGACCTATGTTTTTTTTACTTATGTTTTAAATTACCCTTAAAGAAACAAACTTGTCTTGTTTTTTTACCATGGCAACTCCACTAATCTCATTAAAAAATACCTTTAATCAATTTTTACTTTGGTTTTCCATTTCTTCTTACAACGTTTTACCCTCTTTTGAGTTAATTTCTTATTATCCTCCTGTGCCTATTGTCATTCCTTTCTATCCTTTTATTCGCTTGTATAGTTATGGTTATTTCTTAATATTGAACAGTAATCGTAAACCTTTATACATGTAAGTGTTATTTTAACTGATGAATACATTCGTTTATTTCTTTAATGGTGGTAAAAAGCTGACATGTATTGTTTTATTTTGACAAATAGTTTAATCATTCACTTTACCTAAAAGCTACTTCATTGCGAACACATTACACTAAAGCTGTTAACGTTTAATTTAAATATAATCGTTAAATTTTGATAAAAAATAACGATTAATTGTTTCTTTCGACGTTTTACCCACTTACGTTCTTATTATTCTCCTGTGCCTAGTGTCATTCCTTTCTTTACTTGTATTCGTATGTATAATTCCTTGTACTACATAATATTCAGATTTAATTCAAACCTTTATGAATGTTATTTAAGCACATGAATACAATCGCTTATTTCTTTAATTGTTCACATCTGACATGTAATGTTTTATTTTGACAAGTGTTTTTTTTTCAATCTCTTTACCTAAAAGTTACTTCACCGTGAGAACACATTACCAATTTTCATCCACTCAGAGGCCGCTTTAATTTTAAAAGCAATTCGACTTAACATCGTAACCTTTTGTGTGTTCGTTAAAAAATGTTATCCACATTCGGGGCAAAACTTAGAAATGTTCAATTTAAAATTTTGAAAATTCTGACATTATAGCCTGTAAAATAAACTTTGAAAACAATAGAAGCACATAAATGTATAAAGGTTCTTCCTTTACGAGTTACCCAGAAATTAATTGATAAACTTCGAAGATCCACTGCCATCAGTCATGAAAACAATAGACTGTAGATGTAAGACAACCCACAACCTATCGTCCCGCCTATAACTCCGAAGAAGACGATAAATTTCCCCCTAGCTCCAGCCGACTGGAAATAGGCCAACAATCGCAGACCCCGTCCAGCGGCGTAGACGACAGACATCAACCAGGCGCCAAAGGAGTTGGCCAGGATACCAGCTGGAAAGTTCAACAAATATAACAATTATGACACATGTATCGTTAAAACGTTAAAAGTAATGTATTCTTTATGCTCCTCCTAACACAACGAGGGTCTTACGACAATGGCCTCAGTCAAACCATAAATTTGTAACTTATTAGCGTATAATTTAAAATAATAAGTCAAAAATTATAATTACACATGCAGCAACATCAACACAACTGCACATCAATGGCCTCAAGTATATCTATCTATTAGGGAAACTTCTGACCTATGGTCCACACCCTCTCCATTCTTATTGACCCAGTCATGTGTGCCATGGATTAAAAATAAATGAAATTGTATTACTTTTTAAACTTTTCCATCACTTACTCGTGTAGAGTTGAAGCAAATTTTTTACAAATTACACAATAAAATTATCTTGTATTTATTAACAAATTTCCCAATTTGAACGGTTTATTATATATTCCAACATCCCGATCTGGTACTTATGATGTCTTTCATTCGTGTGGTCGTATGTGAAAGGTTATACAAACATAAATTAGTTATGTAGCGAAGGGTCTTGGATAAGTGTTTTCCTCAGTTGCGCAAATGGAAAGGAAAAAGAAAATTATTTATTTCTTGGCCTACTGTTAAAAAACCCCAAAAATTTCAACGCCTCTTAATAGATTCTTTGCTAGTGGACAGAGGCTCATGTGAAGTGACGAAAATAATTTAACACTCATTACTTTGATTCAGATTTAATTTCATTGTGGGATACCCCAACCCCTTTTTACACGCATCATCACATAGTTTTCCTTGATCTGTGAAAAGTTTTTTTTTCCCCTTCCTAGTATGTAATAGATATTTGTCGATCCCAACTCTTCTATTTCGCTCATTACCAGGCTCCTGAAATAAAATTATTTTTTTTGATTTCGGAATAGTTTGTTAGGGAGGGGTGAAGAACAAGACATTACTGAAACATACAACACAAACGTCATGTTGTGGGAAATTGCGAGCTAAAGTCAGTCGAAGACGATACTTACCGCTTCTGAAACCCATGGCGTAAAGAATACATGGAGAAGCCACAGTAAGCAGAATGGCTATATTCAATTTAGTTTTGATAACTACGGGATAATGCCAGAAAATATCAATTGCTTGCTCCAGTATCCAGCTAAGTGCAGGCAGCATCCATGATAGGACGAAGGAAATTGATTGCGTAATGATCCAGCAAAGTGTTGGAAGAAGCCAAGAGGATATTAGGTATAAGATTTGCTGGTATATATACTCCAGAGCAGGAAGTATTATGGACACAAACTGAAACGTTAGGTCGAAAACACAGGCAAAAGCTTCAATCAGCATTGTGTCACATCTAGGTGTTCTGTTGAGAGATTTAAGGTATAGAATAATTCAATTTTGATCGTTCTAAGGTTTCAGGTAACTGATATACACAAACTTAACATTTCTCGTCTGTTTCTCTTATTAAATCTCTAACCCACGTAATTCATGAATTAGAGATGCAGTTATCGTGTATTTTAGTCCACACTCTTGTTGGTTTTCTTAATGTCATATATTAATATAGAATTATAAATTTGAGACAGTTTTACATCTTACACCAATACTACAAATTTCATTGTTATCATCAAGAAAGGCGAATACTACTGTATGTATATTTGGTTTGATTCAATCAATTACGCGAGTTATTGGTTTGTTTTCACCACCACATTTCTAGGGATTCATTTAAATTCTAAACTAAATTATTCATATAATTTAACGTAATGTATTGTTGGTTTTATAAATTGATTATTGCATGAATTTTTTGTTATTATTATTATTTATTATTATTTTTGCTGTTGTTTTAATTGTAATTATCTATATATACAATTCATCAAAGCGATTATGTGCAAAGAGGCATGACGAATGACACTCTCAAGGGTAGGCCAATCACAGTTTATGGTTGGCAAGCTAGGGTGGTGAAGGGTGGTGGGCAGGTAGATAACAGCAGTACGAATATCTCGAGATCAATAATGCGTCGGTGGTTTACTCGTGTTGTTTTAATTTATGCGTGCTGTAGTTTGTGTCATTTCTTTACTCTCTTTCTTTGCAATATCCATGAGCAAATCTGCGGCTTATGCTATGCCGCAGAGCGTATCTAGTATTTATTATTTTGAAGAATGTTACTATCAAAGAAATGCTAAAGACATTATCCCTTTTGTCTTTATTTGTTGATGATAATTATTTTCGTTCCTATGAAAAATAAGTGAACTCGTTATAACACACACCAATTAGAAAAAAAAATAAAACTACCTAAAACGCTACCGTATTCATCATACTACACTTCTTATGTGAGCATAACAGGTCAAAACAAAAACAAACAAACATACGCGCGCGCACGCATGCAAAGGTGAAGATACGTTTTTATTTCTCCGTCTACCTACCTGCCTAACCTGCCCAATATCAACCCAACCTCCCACTCACCCAGCTACCTACCTGTCCATCTATCCGCCCAATCTGTCAAATATCACACAGCCGTTATCAAACTTTCTCTACAAAACTCAGAACTCTAAGTTTTATTGATATTTATTGTGATCGATTGTGGGGATTTAATGTGAGATATACAATTTGATAAATAACACAAAAGTTCTGAGTACCCCTGTGTGACTACTTAGTTTGTGACTATAAAAATGTTTTCTGCTTTTTCATGCGAGATTCTACATTCCTCACTGCAGCTGGACCTCATCTTTAAAAAAAAATGTTCATTTTATTTTCTACTTTTACGCGTTAACAAAATATTTGTATAAGTTAATTTTATTCATGAAAACCTGTCAAATGTCCTGTTAGCTAAGTTCATCTAGAAACGAAACTTTTGAGCAAAATTTGAAATTTTCTATAAATATAAACGTACACATTCTTAACTCCTTTCCATATGTGCGCTGATCCACTTAGCAGAAAAATATGTTTTTAAAACATATGGATTGTCTATATAAGGCATTCTATGATTTTTCTTGTTCTATCTGGAATGATTTTCTATACACACTACACATGTCATACACACAACAAGACTATGCATCACGGGAAGTGTGTCATTTTTTACTTTTGTTTTTCCGCCCGACCGACCGCCTCCGAACCCAGGAGACGACGGTGAAGTTAATATAAGGGGCCGTCCATAAAGTACGTCACGCTATTTTTGACCATTTTTACCCCCCCCTCCCCTGTCACAAATCTCGGAACAAAGTACGTCACACTTTCGAACAAAATTGTTGTTTTTCATTAACAAAATAATAACAATTTAATATAAAACACCGTGACGTCACATATGGCTGGTCCCCCCTCCCCCTGTCACAAATTTTCACACTTTCTTACACCCCCTCCCCCCTCTGGAGCGTGACGTACTTTATGGACAGCCCCTAAGGGATTGAATTAAACAGCTCCGTAAAAACACAGGAAGTTAATATAAGGGATTGAATTAAACAACCCCGTAAAAACAAAGTTTTGACTATAAATCCCTTATATATGAGACATAACTAAAAAGTATTTATCATGCTTAAATGCGACAAACATTTACAGACAGAAATTGCCTTAAATACCCTTTATTGTAAAACGGAAAAAGTTTTGGTCACGGATGGTTGAACTTAACCCAGCGTGACGCGTAAAATGTCAACAAAAGCTGGTCGCTACATATAGAGATAAACTAAAAATGCATTAATTTAATTACGGTACATTCGATCGATCTGAAAATTTAATAGCTTTATCCTCCCCACAAGTTAAACCTACTGTGAAAATTTCAGCTTTCTAGCAAGTCAGAAAACGTGTTTACGAGCGTTTAGAAAAAAATTGATGACAGAACCGGAAGCGTTGAATCCGGAATCATTCACGAGTTAATAGGATAGGGGCCTCAAAAATGTGTAGAATGTTTTTAAATATAAATTATTTTTAAGTGTCTAAGACTTCGACTCACAAGAATGCTTAACTTTGTGAACTTTGCATCCTAAGTCTAATGTGATCTTACTTACCACAGGTTTAGGATATATGTGCAGCTAAGTGGCCTCTATAAAATGGACCTAATTTAGAGCTTCTAGTGTGAACGCAAATGTGATTGTTGTGTGCTTTGCCCATGAAGACGTTTCCGCCAGGTAGTTGTTTTTTGTTTCTGTTCAGCCTCCTGCATGTCTATTCCTGGTAAGCTATAAATAAAAGTTTATTTTTCCAGAGACAAGAAGTCTGCACTCTGCAGACATAGTTTACACTTTAAGCACTGCCAAGGTTTTGTTGTTTTCAAAAACGGTGGTTTATTTAAAATTTTCTTTTATGCTACAAAAAGTTTTACCTAACACAATTATCAATTTCAGGTTGATGTAATTTATCTAGTTTTCTCTTGAAATGAAAAGCGAAAAACACAGATGTACACATGTATTGTACTTTAAGAAGAAACATTGTTCATCATTGATCTATGCCAGTGGCTCTCAACCTGTGGTCCGCGGACCACTAGAAGTCCGCTGAGATGTGCCTGGTGGTCCACGAGCAAAGGATGAAAATTTAAATTTTAAAAATTTAAAACAAGAAACTGTATAAATGTTGTCACATTTTAAATATATTGATTAATTTAAATCACTCGATGGCGATAGCATAGCCCTGAAAATAATATGTTTTCATTGCATGTTTACTTTTAGCTATAACGGAAATAATTCGATGAAACACTAGATTCTAGAATACTATAGTTGTTATATTGACATTCAGAGTTTTTTTTAAACCTTTGAATTAGGGCTGAGGAAATTAACGATTAATTTCTCGATTAATCGTTAAAATTTTTTATCGATTAAAATTATTTTAATCGATAAAAATTCGATTAAAATTAAGAAAAATATTTATAATATTTTAATTTTATTTTATTAATAAATAATTAATTATTAATAAGTAATAATAATTTATATATTTTTTACGTACAAACTTCTCTCGCGTAATATTATAATTAATTTTATTACTTTATGTGGACCGGCAGACGTCAACTATAAAATGGCTGACAGCATCAGCGCAGTTAAATTTAAACATATAACTAGAAAGTTTAGCAAAAATTTTGTTTTTGAGCTAACTGTAGATGGCAAAGTCAAAGACGGTGAAAAAGTTTACTGTGTTCACTGCCATAAACAATTCTCATTTAAAGGATCAAATACATCGCTGACGTACCACCTTCAGCACAAACATCCGATCAAGTATAAACACATTGTCATAAAATTTAGCTCAAAATACATGTATTCTTAATTTTCAATGTCCGTTAGAAATGTTCAGTTTAATGACGTCATAAATTTCTATTTTTGGCTTTAATTGAAATTATCGATTAATTAATCTATAATTTTTCAAAAGTTAATGATTAAATTTAAATTAATCGATAACAGTCCTACTTTGAATACATTAGGCTGAAATTAATATTACAAATATTAAAGTAATAAATTAATTAAATTGATTGACCACATGGATAAATTTGTCATAAAGAAGACCACAATGATTCCTCAGACTCATCTTCATAATTTATGCGTGAATCAAATGCAGTTCCGGAGAAAAAAATTACAATATGATGATGAATATTGACGCTTATATTGGTTTATATGCGTCATTGTAAATGATCAGCCCAGATTAGAGTGTGTAATTTGTCATCAAATTCTTGCAAATGAATAGATGAAACCTGGAAATTTCCGATGACATCTTAAAACTAATCTTAATGTCTGCTCGGAGAATCCATTGGAATAATTTCTGAGCAAAAAATATTCACTTGATGGTCAGAATTTCTGCATATGACAAGCAATCAATGTCAATGAAAACGTTTTCAGAGCATCAATTTTGGTGGCTATACGAGTTGCCCGGGGAAAAAAAACTGGTTATTCAGGGGGGGGGGAGTGTTTAACAAACTTTTTGAATTACGTGATGATGTGAGAAAGTTTCTTGGAGAAGAATAATTGATGATCATTTGAAAGATAGCTTATGGGTTGCTGTTCTGACTTATGGTTTGCTGTTCTGACTTACTTGGCTTTTTTGAAGAGCTGAAAAAAATTTAATTATTCTCTGCAAGGAAAGCAAACACATTTAATTACTCTCAGTTACAAAGTATCTGCTTTTACCAAAATCTTGATCTTTGGAGAACAAGATTCTTTAAGGGTAACTGTGACATGTTTGATCAATTGTACGAATTTACCGATAAACCATGCAGGAAAATGCTGAAATCAATAAACAACTGTTGATACATTTGATTTCTGACCATATTCAATCTCCCCAGGATCAATTTCACTTTTACTTTGGTAATTTGAACGTTGAGAGTTTTTCGTTGGTTTCCAGTCATACTACTTTATCCAGTTAAAGCACACCGTTCCATCGGTTGTTACACTTGCCATCTTGTCCCAAATCGAAACAGTTTTTTTCAACACAGTTGTCAACAGCATTGAATAAATTATAAATACTGGTGTGTAGTCTGTAGTTGTTTCTTTGAGTGGTTCAACACTAAGTAATTCTTCGTTAAGCTCGAAACCAGGATTTATTCCCCATATAAATACCATCAATTGGGCTGCTCCTGTACATTGGTACTTTAATCCAAAGCGAGAGAGTACCACAACAAGTCTTTGCTTGCATCTCGACGTTAGTGAAATTGTGCCCGAAACACAAATGTTTTGTTTGGTGGTATCTTTTTTAGTTGTCCTCCTTAAAGACGCTCACACACTCACGGCATAGCATGCAGGCAACTATTCTGCCAACGCTCGTGAAGCAATATTTAACTTTTAATTCGTCTTTTTAATTAAAAAAACGACATTCGGCCTAAATATGTCTTTGTTTGGCAGCACTAATTGTTAAATCAATGTCTATTTGCTTTTAAATTACAATTTTTCAAAACTTTTCGAAATGTAAATCGTTAAAAAGCAAGTTGAGCTGAAATCTAGTTTCGAATAGGTATGTTATCAATTAATAACTAATGACTCTGGAGCCATAACACCGATTATAGATATCTACTTTCGAATCAAATGCTCAGGTTAAAATTTTAAAATATATACAAAAATCTAAGCAAAGAAAATTAACATGATATAAGGTCGCCACAATGTCATGTCTGACTGGCCGCATGCGGCCCTCGGACCGTAGTTTGCCAATCCCTGTGTTAGAATATTTAAAAAATAAATACATTAAGGTGGCGCTGAGTAATATTTTTTTTCTGGAATAGGGGCAGTAGGCCAAAAACGTTTTGGAACCACTGGTCTAAAGTGTCCACGCTGATAAGCGGTAACATGTTAAATAAGTCCACACTTTAATTGAGATGAACCAGTTCATTAAATTAACACCAACATAAAACAGTCGTTGTCGTGAAAATATTTGATACACGCCATAATGTGCACGTTCTTTTCTCAAGAGATCGCGTCCTTTTTTCAAGGGTACACATAGCACATAGCAATTACCGAATATACTCGTTCTATAGCCCGTTCGTTCATAAGCCGACCCCCCCCCCTTTTTTTATTTTGGAAGAGAAAAGTATTAAATGTGTGTAACCAACTCGTAAGGCGACCCCTCAAAAAGTAATAGGACAGCGTAAACAAAAAGTACACATTTTTTCAAGCTACAAGCTAGATCGGTCATTATGATAGTTTACTTTTTACTACCTATCTTTGTCTTTTACTCTTTGTTAGGCAAGAGTTACTGGTATTTTTTATTATTTTTTTCTGAAATCGCGTACATTAAAATTCATTGTTCTAAACAAAATTTGTAGACCAAATTTATTAAAACATTCCCAAAAATAAATATTATGATTAAATAATGTACGAGGCGGTTTCCTATTGCAGACGGTGGAGCGCTCGCCTCACAAACTAAGTTGCGTTGGATCTAGAACACGCTAAGGCCACATTATAAAGATTGATATATGACTATCGCTAAGAAGCCCTCCGCTGACTAGGAGAGGAGATGGGCGCCGCCAAGTCTACCAAGCCCCGAGAAAGCTTTAACGGACACATTAGAACACCCTACGACCGCGAGGCTTTGGGCCACACAAAAAATGTAAGTGCAGATGTTTAAAAATATTTTATAGCTTCTGGTAGAGCAGTCGAATCTTGTAGAATGTAGACAAGGACCTTGATGATCTATAATAACAACACAGATATTCAATGTACATGCAGAAATCACCTATGACCCGCTCGTAAGCCGAATCCCCCCCCCCAAATTTTCCTCCAGATTTTGTCTAAAAAAGGTCGGCCTTAGAACGAGCATATACGGTATTCAATAGATACAAGGTTAACAAAGGGGCCGTTCATAAACTACTTCACGCTCCGGGGGGGGGGAGTGGGGTAAGAATGTGTAACATGAGGAGGGGGTCTGGCCATGTGTGTTTTATATTAAATTTTAATTATGTTGTTTTTTTAAAAAAAATTGATCGAAAGTGTGACGTACTTTCGGGAGGGGGGTGGGGGTCTAAGATTTGTGACAGGGGGAGGGGGGTTAAAATGGTCAAAATTAGCGTAACGTACTTTATGGACGGCCTCAAATATGCGAAGGAGCTAATGGTTAGGTAAAATCTTGCAAGCTGGTGCCGATTGTAATGAATTTTATAGTAGTAATATTTCATTTTGTTCTAAAAAGAATTAACATTACTTTTTAAAGGTACTTATTAAAATTACTTACTAAAATTAAATATAACAAGTAAATAACATGAGTAAACGCCTAACCAATTTCATGTTTCTTAAAATTTTTTGTTTGCAGAATTTAATTTACACTTGACATTGTTGTTATCAGATTTTCCTACGTATGAAAAGTCATATTTTCTTCCTTTCATTGCCTTGATTTTAAAAAGCTTTACTAATGACCTTCTCGACTTTCTTTCCCTTTTCGTGAAGACTGTGCTAATGTCTTTGTTTGTGCTCTGAACTTGTTCAACTTAAAGGCTGATGTTAAAGTCCTCTTTTACGTGTTTAAGGGACTTCCCCGAATTGCCCAATAATAATGTCTGTTTACCACACCAGAGACTTGCATTTTAAACGTCACATCAATGTGGAATTGTACATAATCAAGGGAGGTAATCGAAACCTAGCTCATTAAATTTCATTGCGTTCTTTATAATATCCCCTCGTGTAATTAAAATGGGAGCGAACGGGTGAATTCTGTCAAATCTCATACTTCATTGTACGAGTTCAGAAGAATTTTCGTGTTAAATATCATCTATTCACATGTACATATTTTTGTTAGTTTAAATATACATCTATAAAAGTTGCAAATTGATAGAAATAAAGAAGTGATTTTCATTTTTTCGTTAATGCACCAATTGAGGCCCAAATATTAACAGGGGCTACTTTGAATGTGCACATTCTCTCCCAATTATACATGAAATTTTAATAATTATGTCCTTAAATCTAAAATTATGAGTGTGTACGTCATTCGAAAATTATTTTTAACTGACGCGAACATTGAAAGTCTGCCCAACATTTTAGCTACACTCTCAGTCAGCTTCCTGTTACAACAAATCCCAATAACTAGAACCAATAACTAGAACCAATAACTAGAACCAATAACTAGAACCAATAACTAGAACCAATAACTAAACCAATAACTAGAACCAATAACTAGAACCAATAACTAGAACCAATAACTAGAACCAATAACTAGAACCAATAACTAGAACCAATAACTAGAACCAATAACTAGAACCAATAACTAGAACCAATAACTAGAACCAATAACTAGAACCAATAACTAGAACCAATAACTAGAACCATACGAACCAATAACTAGAACCAATAACTAGAACCAATAACTAGAACCAATAACTAGAACCAATAACTAGAACCAATAACTAGAACCAATAACTAGAACCAATAACTAGAACCAATAACTAGAACCAATAACTAGAACCAATAACTAGAACCAATAACTAGAACCAATAACTAGAACCAATAACTAGAACCAATAACTAGAACCAATAACTAGAACCAATAACTAGAACCAATAACTAGAACCAATAACTAGAACCAATAACTAGAACCAATAACTAGAACCAATAACTAGAACCAATAACTAGAACCAATAACTAGAACCAATAACTAGAACCAATAACTAGAACCAATAACTAGAACCAATAACTAGAACCAATAACTAGAACCAATAACTAGAACCAATAACTAGAACCAATAACTAGAACCAATAACTAGAACCAATAACTAGAACCAATAACTAGAACCAATAACTAGAACCAATAACTAGAACCAATAACTAGAACCAATAACTAGAACCAATAACTAGAACCAATAACTAGAACCAATAACTAGAACCAATAACTAGAACCAATAACTAGAACCAATAACTAGAACCAATAACTAGAACCAATAACTAGAACCAATAACTAGAACCAATAACTAGAACCAATAACTAGAACCAATAACTAGAACCAATAACTAGAACCAATAACTAGAACCAATAACTAGAACCAATAACTAGAACCAATAACTAGAACCAATAACTAGAACCAATAACTAGAACCAATAACTAGAACCAATAACTAGAACCAATAACTAGAACCAATAACTAGAACCAATAACTAGAACCAATAACTAGAACCAATAACGAACTTGATTTTTGTTTGTTAGTAGCTTTATAAAAGTTATTTATTGATATTTGTAGTGTAAGTGTCCGTTTGCATTTAAATTTGTGGACAAACATTAGTTTACCTAATTAATTTAACTTCTCTTAGCCACCGCTTGACTATGACATCATTTTTTTTCTCATTGTAACTCATGTGTGTCCTGTTAGATAGTGTGTGCCCAAATTTTGTTTTAATAAGCGACATCTGTATTTTATATTTTATAGTGAGAAACCTCATTGACATATTAATAAATTAAATTATGGTGGGAATCAAATAATACATTTGGAAAAGATTAATTGAAAATAAAAAATTAAATAAACAACAATTTTTTACAATCGATGAAGATTTGTAATTATATATTTAATGTAAATATTACTTTAAAATTTATCTTTTTAATCAAATTAAACAATACATTTGATTTATTTACACAACTTTTGGAGTTACATTCCTGTTAATTATAATGAGATGTTTTACAACACACTCTGTGTATATGTGAGTTTTATTCAAATAAAAATAAAATTTGAATATTTCCAGTTTCTAAAAACAAAAATAAATCTATCTAAATTTAATATAAAAAAGTTTAACTACTTTAAAACATTTACAAGTATTACATCAATCATATATATATAAATATGTTTTACAATACATGAACCAAAATTGTTCTCTATATAAATGTATAGAATTATATAAAAAATACAAATAATTTTGGAGGTAAAATTTGATCTTGACATAAATTAAGGGTTTCATGGTAATAGAGCTTGATTGAAAATTACACATGTTCATTGAGTGGTTAAATGGTAATAAAACTGTATTTAAAGTTAAAGTTAGACATATTTCTTCTATCAATTTAAATAATTGATATTTATTTTTGTACAACATATTTATCGTTTTATTTTAAAACGGCGATTTAGATGTTTCGATTATGGGGGAGAGGGGGGGGGAAATGTATTGAATAAATCACAATTTTTGAAAACCTAACATATTTTTTTGGTATAAAATTTCGCTAAATCATGACAAAATGCTTATTGGGAATTGTATGTTCAGCCCTGCAAGTCGAAACATTCGATAATGATGAAAGACGTTCAGTAGGTTTGAGAGGAAATTTAATTTTTGAAAGAATGAACATCGACATGGAAAAAAGGACTGAAAGTTTTAAAATATCGTTTGGTGTCTCTTTAAAGTTTGATAAACGTTTGTGTTTTTTAAAATAAAAAGTATTCTTTAGTAGCCATAAAAGAAAAAAAGTTGCGCGAAAATACAACCAAAAAAAATGTCTTGTGTCCACCAAACAGGAAACTAGGTTGGAGTCATTAATTAACGAAGATAAGTTTTTTAAAATTTTATTATAATATATAATTGCAGTTTCAATTTATAGCAAAATGCAATCAAAAGAATAAGAAACAAAATAGATTTGAATTTTTCACGAGCAACTAACGTTGAGCCGCCAGCTCGAATGCTTTAGTAAAAAGAGTACCAAAGATCCCAGTGGCGGCAATATTACCGGCACCCACTGTCCTCAAAGCACCAACAGACTGGGCGGCTGACAGCACCGTCATCCCGACGCCTTTGGTGTACACAAACGACATGAACGACGCGGCTACTAAACCCGAAGAAATGCCGGCTGTAAAGAGAAGAACACAAATCACTTTTAGTAACACAAGTGTAGCCAGCAATCAAATTGAACCAATAACATTTAGTAACACCTGGGTAGCCAGCAATGGAAGGGAACCAATCACTTTTAGCAACACATGGGTAGCCAGCAATTGAAGGGAACCAATCACTTTTAGTAACACATGAGTAGCCAGCAATGGAAGTGAACCAATCACTTTTAGCAACACATGGGTAGCCAGCAATTGAAGGGAACCAATCACTTTTAGTAACACATGAGTAGCCAGCAATGGAAGTGAACCAATCACTTTTAGCAACACATGGGTAGCCAGCAATTGAAGGGAACCAATCACTTTTAGTAACACATGAGTAGCCAGCAATGGAAGTGAACCAATCACTTTTAGCAACACATGGGTAGCCAGCAATTGAAGGGAACCAATCACTTTTAGCAACACATGAGTAGCCAGCAATTGAAGGGAACCAATCACTTTTAGCAACACATGAGTAGCCAGCAATTGAAGGGAACCAATCACTTTTAGCAACACATGAGTAGCCACCAATGGAAGGGAACCAATCACTTTTAGCAACACATGAGTAGCCACCAATGGAAGGGAACCAATCACTTTTAGCAACACATGGGTAGCCAGCAATTGAAGGGAACCAATCACTTTTAGTAACACATGAGTAACCAGCAATGGAAGTGAACCAATCACTTTTAGCAACACCTGGGTAGCCAGCAATGGAAGGGAACCAATCACTTTTAGTAACACAAGTATAGTCAGCAATGGGAGTGCACAAATCACTTTTTTACAACACAAGTGTTATCAGATACGAAACTAAATATTTACAGCTTATCTTTGGGGCAACATGTATATCTATCAATTTAATATCAAGATTATTAAATTAATTCAACTAAAATCGTGATTATAATTTTTGTAGCTTTATAATCTTTAGGAAATTAAAGAACCTAACGTCGTTAAATCAGTTTAAAATCTACATTTATTTTATGATACACTTAAAAATATTTTATTTCTCTAAATACTTGTTTTAATTGGAACTTACTCGAGGTGAAGATAAACAACGGTAGAACCACTGGACCAGTAATGAAGGCTGCACCAGCACATGCCGCTCCTACAGCTAGGGGTATGAATGAAGCCATTTTACTAGCAGACGACCACCGAGGGAACTATAGTTTACTATTGGTTTGACGTTGTTTATTTTTTTTAACCTAAAAGAAAGATGGCATCTTCGGTAACTTGTAGGTGACAATACATTTAACGTAATCAACATAGTCATATGACAATTGAAATTATCTTATTTTTTAAAGCAACATTTAATCTGCCTTTTTGTTAGAAATTGTTATTAAATGTGTTTAAAAATAGACAATGAATAAAGTACCGATAGCTTCTTTGATTGTGCATGGCTTAGATTAGATAGTCAGTTACTAAAAAGAATTGTCAATAAATGATACTACTTAGTTAGTTACTCTTATTACAAACTCGATTACCGATGCTACTCAGTCGATTATGTATAACCACCATCCGAGGACATATTACTATGTCAACAAAATTACTTAGTTATATACGTTTTATGTTTAGAAATGTTTTTTTTTCGGCCTACCAAACTGTGCGATCAGGTAGCTGCTTTCTATATAACTAAAACACTGTATTCTGTTTTCCCCCACTAATGATCCTACATGTGGAAGAAAATCAGAAGCCCCGAGCCTAGTGCTCTTCATGGGTCTTCCTGGAAGACCCTCCCAGCTATCTGGCCCCATTCCCCAGAAAAGGACGTGACAGCTGGGAAAACCCCCCCGGTGCGGTCGCTTCTGGAGATGCCTCCCACTAAGTTGGCCTCACAAGGAGGGGTGGAATTGCCTTACTATGACCCGCTACCACTTTGGCGCTACCCCGGCAAAGCATACGAGTCTCAATGGTTAGGACCGCCGCTATGAGGGGGATCATCAATGACCTACCAAGGGTGCAACCCCCACTAGAAGGTTTCCTTAGAGCTGGCGTCCGCTGCATTCTTCGCGGTTCCTTTTGCTAATCCGTACTGGCGCTCCTGGCCCTAAATCGGCACCGCTCAATGGCGTTGCTAGTAAATTGAGGGGGACGAAACGGTCAATTCGGATTTACCCGACCCTCAACGGGTACTTTGGTTTTCATCATCGACATTGCAGTTAATATGCTTTGTCTAAGATCCGTACAGTTACTGTAATCATATGTGACTATCACCTAACACCTAACATATCGGACTTTGGCATTGCCTGCCGGGAGTTGTTGGTTTCAGGTCGCCGAGTTACGGTCAGGTCCGTGCCCCACGACCCTACTCATCCGCCAAGCCCCGTAGAGGCCACACCCTTTCGACTGGTTTCCCCCCACTAAACCGTATACTCTCTCAACAACTTAATTCAAAAGCCACTTGTTATGAAACTCAGTCGAAGTCATTTAGCTATTCAGGGCAGATAATTCAGGCGTATCTTTAAGACGGGTTTTCTTTTAAATGACTTTGACATTTAATCAATTTGATAGAACACACTTGTACTTAAAAGGTAATGTAGGTTGTCTGAAAAAGGATTTTAGTAATAATATTTGGGGCTAGAATAATTTTAATATAACATAAGAGTATAGAAATCTGCTGTCACAAATTAAATAATCCATAAGCTATAGGTTAAAAACAACTTAGCAGATAGTTGTTGTTGTTGTTGTTGAGCCTTCTCGTCCATTAACGCATCCACCGATCATCGTCGGCGTCTGCGGTTCCTCCAAGGGCATAAGCCACCTACGAGAGACCTCCAGGCATCTCTAACCTGGGCCAGCTTCTCAAGGATCTTCCATTCATGGCCAATTCTCCTGATGTCTGCCTCCAATTCTCGGCGCCAAGTGTTCCTTGGATGGCCTCTTTTCCGCTTACCCTGTGGGTTCCATTTCAGGGCTTGCCTTGTTGTATTAGAAGCAGGTTTTCTTAGTGTATGGCCAATCCACTTCCACCGCTTCTGGAGAATCTCTTCCTCCATGGGTTTCTGTTTTGTCCGCTGCCACAGTTAATCTCAGCGGCTATTTGTGCATCCTTACCAGTCTCGTACATGGTGCGGACATTCCAAGCTCCAATGATGGTGGTAGTCCTGGTAGAGATGATGGTTGTCGGCCTAATATCTTCCAGGTTTTGGCTTTCACTATTAGGCGTCATATTTTCCTCCCCAAGGAATCCATCCTCTCCAAGGATTGAAATGTCTCTTGCTACTTTTTTCGGTGTTTTTGTAACTATGTTTTTAACGGGGCAAGGTTGTTGGCCTTGCACACAACCACTTGGAGGTTGCCTCTCACAGCTCAATGGGTAGCTGCCTTTGTTCGGGTTAGGTCCCTAGCCTTTGTGGATCCCTCCACTTCCTACAAGATTTTGGTCCGCCCCGGGTATTTTATTTTCCCGGTACCCTCCATATCTGGTGGGCTTTCCCTTATCCGCCAACTGGGGAGGCGCTCGATAGAAGATCAGCATCTCCCACGAGAGCAGATAGTTGTAGTAGTATATAATTTTAATTTAGGAACATGAAATATGGCATGTAAATTATTATTATGTATGAATTATGTAAAAGTTTATAATTCAAAGAACATGTCAAAATGGTTATAAAAGGTTTTTGAAAATATTAATTAATGACGTAAACCGCTTGAAACCTTAAATGTTAACTCTAACTCTTTTTAGAAGATTTAACCAATTTGAGTTGTAGAAATCCCTACAGGCTCTTTCTTCTTCTATTTGTTAAGGACTCACTATCAATGCTTTGTGCATTCTTGCTGATCGTGAATCGAATTGTGAAAGTTTTACATTTCGTCCACATACAACATTACATAATTTCGTATTTTCTATGAGGTAAGCTGGCAGATGTTTCCCCTAAATCTATCAAAACAAAAAAGATATTAAAAGAACAAAATCAAGCAAATGTATAAAATAAAAATTAAAATAAATTGATTCATTCTATTTACTTTTTGGTAATCATTAACCACACACAAGTCGAAACAAAAATTGCCGCTTCTTATTTTATAAGCTGGTGAATTTGATAAAGGCAAAACTTGGATTCACGGAATAATAGTTTCAGTTTCAGAAATCTATCAGACGCTGCTGCATATTTGGCATGAGTTCAAAAATGTGTGCAAGATAACAGAATAAATATCCAGGAATTGAGAGGAACATAGTGAGGCAGTGACAACGTTAGAGGAATAGATAGTGGTATAGATAAAAAAAAATATATCATTTATAACAGTGGGCGACAATAACATTTTGTTTATAGAGATATACATATTTTATGAGAGGTGGTGAATAAGTGACTTGAGAGAGTAAGAGAGTGAGGGAGAGACAGAGAGTAAGAGAGTCAGAGAGTGAGGGAGAGGTAGCAAGCAAGAGAGTCAGAGAGTGAGGGAGAGACAGAGAGTAAGAGAGTCAGAGGGTGAGGGAGAGACAGAGAGTAAGAGAGTCAGAGAGTGAGGGAGAGACAGAGAGTCAGTGCATGAGGGAGAGACAGAGAGTAAGAGAGTCAGAGAGTAAGGGAGAGACAGAGAGTAAGAGAGTCAGAGAGTGAGGGAGAGACAGAGAGTAAGAGAGTCAGAGAGTAAGGGAGAGACAGAGAGTAAGAGAGTCAGAGAGTGAGGGGGAGACAGAATGTAAGAGAGTCAGAGAGTGAGGGAGAGACAGAGAGTAAGAGAGTCAGAGGGTGAGGGAGAGACAGAGAGTAAGAGAGTCAGAGGGTGAGGGAGAGACAGAGAGTAATGGAGTCAAAGAGTGAGGGAGAGACAGAGAGTAAGAGAGTCAGAGAGTGAGGGAGAGGCAGTGAGTAAGAGAGTCAGAGGGTGATGGAGAGACAGAGTGTAAGAGAGTCAGAGGGTGAGGGAGAGACAGAGAGTAAGAGAGTCAGAGGGTGAGGGAGATGCAGTGAGTAAGAGAGACAGAGAGTGAGGGAGAGGCAGAGAGTAAGAGAGTCAGAGGGTGAGGGAGAGACAGAGAGTAAGAGAGTCAGAGGGTGAGGGAGAGGCAGAGAGTAAGAGAGTCAGAGAGTGAGGGAGAGGCAGAGAGTAAGAGAGTCAGAGGGTGAGGGAGAGGCAGAGAGTAAGAGAGTCAGAGAGTGAGGGAGATGCAGAGAGTAAGAGAGTCAGAGAGTGAGGGAGAGGCAGTGAGTAAGAGAGTTAGAGAGAAACAGTTAACTTCAGTGCCCGTGTCCCCACTTAATCTATGTCTACGTTAACTTTGTTGTTTTACTTTGCTCTCTCACTTACCACTGATCACTGTCCAATTACCTTTCTGAAAATACTTATTAAAGCACTTAGCAGTGATGGCGAACCTATAGAGCGAGTGTCACAGTCGACACGCAGAGCCTCATCAGCTGGCACGCGACTAAAATATTACTTACTTCGTGAATCCACTTAGCCAAACCCCGATTTTCATGTTTCATTTGATTGTTGGCACTTTGCTGTTAATAAGTGGGTTTTGGTTTGAATTTCGGGCACTCGGTCCCTAAGAGGTTCGCCACCACTGGCATATAGCATCTACAATTTAGGATTGCAAACATGGTCATTAAATATTATGCTATTACTATTTACAAGAATATCATAAAAGAAAATCACTCAGCATAAAACGTATTTTACCCATGTTAGGAAATTTTAGCTTCAAGTGAAATATTTTAATTTTTTAAATAGGATTGACAGTAATCAATAAGATTAAATACGTTTCAAATTACATTCAGTTACCTTTTTTAATCCACAACCAAGCCGAGGGAGTTGAAGCAAGCAGTAACAGATTGGGTTTAAAAATAGGATCAGCATCACACTAATAAGAACTGGCTTATGACTTAGTTACTAAGGTTGTTTATTTCGTTTTTGTTTTGCAAGCCGATTATCGGTTATGTAAATCGTATATTTCATATTCCAATAATAACAATAAACATCAACCTTATCTTATTGATTGTACTATCAAGTATTATATGCCTGACTTGCAAACAGCTATTGGTCTTTAACTTTTCTTTGCCGAAATGGTCATATGTTTGATGTGAATCTTTGTTAGTATATTATAACCTACAATAATATAGAGCATGCAGCAAATTTCAAATGCAAACAAAATATTGATCTTTAATTATAAAATAACTGCTTTAGAATTCAAAATAATGTCTAGTATTACAGGGCGTAACAATTATCACCCTTCTACTTCAATTTATTAAAGATCCACGATCAATACACTTAACATTATGGCTCTGACTGATGTTGAATTTTTAGTACATAAGTCTGTGCAGAATGGTAAATGATAGGCTGCTCATTGAGATATTAGTGAATGGAGGCTGTGAAACAGGAGGCAAAAGACTCAAATGCGTCAATTGTTTTCCAAATATCTATTTGATCCCATATAAAGCTTATTCCAGTCTCTGATTGCCCTTGGCAGGAACGAGCAGCTCCTATATTGAGTTCATGTACTTATTACTCCTGAAATAACTATGATGGGTCTTCTTGGTCTTGGAGGGAGAGGCATGAGCAGAGACCCATTATATATTTTGGACGGCATTATTAGCGTATACTGTTGTCACCATTTTTTAAATTTTTAAAATGGTGGCCAGTTCAGCGTGCTGCCCGTCTCTGGACCATCAACATTCCGTCTAAAGTCTTCTTGGTATACTGGTCCAAGAGGGCCGACGCATATGTAGTATCTGCTGCATGGCCACATAATTTATAGGCTGTTCTTTTTTAACCTAAGAGTTGTCGACTGAGAAACCCTAAGGTACTGTTTACTGACAGCAAACAGTGTCAGTATTATCGTCCAGCAAATCTCGCTTTGTATAGTAAAACCAAGGTACCCTACTGAAGAAACTGACAAAAACATATGGCCACGAAGTTTGAAATGGAGGTGTAAATGGTTTCGAGCTGATACGTGTATAATTGTTTTTAAACTTCCGCTGAGGTAACAGATTAGGTTTCAAAATTCCATCAGTATCTCAGACACAAGATAACCACTAGGATTATAATCATCTGTACGGCTTACGGTCACATTTCAATACCATGCTTTATAATCGTTCACATTATAATCTCAAATATGATCCCAACCAATATAATCTCACATATATTGTAAAACGTTTCAATTTCCTTATATCATAACCTCATACAACTTTTGTCATACACGTTACGTTTTCCCTTTTGTCTGTTTTTACGACTAGTGAGCTGTTTAATTTTTTAAAGTTATATTTTTTATTATAATTATTTCAGTTTTTTTTAAAAATACGGAATCAAATGTTTACAACATTTATATTAAACATAGAGTATAATAAAAGGAGAAAATGGAATATATAAAAATGTATTTTTATTTTTGTTAACTGATACAAGCAGCGATTTTTATATATAGTTTTTATTCAAGGTACTTAGTGTAAATGAGTGCGCTTAAAACTAACCATCTAAACATGAGCAAAGGTAAAATAATTACACCTCCATATTTGCGGGACTGAATATCGTGTCACTTACATGATTGTCTCATTAACTAAGCAGTCTTTAAATAGTTATGCCAATTCTTTTTTTACACCTATTATTTCATGTTTTAATTTGGTTAACTTGATGGCAAATTGACATTAACATTTTTAACAAATGTGATTTAAAAAAAAATATAATTGATGAATTTATATAACAAATATTTTGCAGATGAATCCATAATGGTGTAAATAATAAATGTTTTAACATATGGAAAAGCAGGATGATCAATAAGGGATTAAATAAATTACACACCACCAATATCTTTTTAAAAATATGACTCAAATACCGAATACAATAATAACAAAGTAAGAACAAATGGCAAAAAAATTAAATTAAAAAAGCAATTTAAAAAACATTTTTTGAAAAATGTCTTCTTGCGATTGCCTCCAAAACTCAAATCAATAAACTTTTGTTGTAAGATTATCAGATCTGAAAGTTATACGGCCAAATTTCATTGACGTAAAACATAAACGATTAGTCGAGTATCATCAACAAGCTTAACTTGATTAGTTGAAGTTGTTGATTTGGCATCAATTTTCATTCTTAACTTTATCTTAACAAAATTTGACTCATGTATATCTGATGATAAAGACCTGAAACTTATAAAACGTTTTTGCTGTGAAATGAAGTACTGTGATCTTAACATCCGTTTTTTTTCGTTTTTTGTTTTTTTGTTTGTTTGTTTGTTGTTATTTGGGGGGGGGCGAGGGGTCCCATAACATTGTGGTCGAAGGGGGTTCTAGTGCTCCAGAAGAACTTTCCCGGGGCTTGATAGACTTATTCTACCTATATTCTCTCCAAGTCATAACCTTCTATTCATTTTTCCATACGTTTATATAAAATAACATCAAACAACTCATTTCCCGATTGTCTGAAAAAATTCAACATTTCCAAATGTGTGTTAAAAAATGAACATGTAAATTATAAGATAAAATTACAGGTATAATATTTAGAATTTTTTCTTTCAGTTTCATTTTGTAAAAAAAAATAATTAATTCATTTCAAACTTTTAAATCTTTCAGTAACGATATTGATTAACACCCTAGTACATCATATTATTTTCAAAGTATAATCACAAAACGCTAGTGAATCATCAGAGTTTTACAAGACAACCACGTCACTATTTGTCATCATCGTCAGATGGCTTGAGGACGTGCCCAGCTCCAGCACCAAACGCACTCACAGTGACAATCCCTCCGGCTCCTACACCAGCAGCGCCAATGGACTGAGCGGCAGCTATAGCACTCACGCCGACGCCAGTTTTCCATGCTACCGACATTGCTGAGGCTGCTATGGACCCAGCAGTGATACCGGCTGTAACAAGAATCGGTTCAAGGAGATAGAACTACAAGTGGAACGTTGATGGCAAGCAAATTTTTTTTTAACTATGTTTTTAGCAAATGATTTATATCATTTACTTTTAGCTGTCCACATTTCATTGTTGTTTATTTAGGTCACCGACCAAAAAGATAGACACTGGGTTGATAATAAGCCGAGTGCAAAAGTTTACGCTTTGTAGATTGTTCAATTGAAAGTTATCGCGTGTCTTCGATGGTCTTCTAGACGCAAGTTGTGACAATAAAAACTTCAATAAAAATAAAATATATTATAAGCCTTCAGGATTCCCTTGAAACTTCTAAAAAGTTTAATATAATGAGAAGGTCGTTGACTACAGACCGATGGAAAGGGGAGAGAATTTTTCGTCATGTTATACCAATTTTTAAGTATCTAAACTCTAGATATGTTGTGTGAGGACATATATATATATTGAGTCTTGAATTGCTTGTCATTAATATATTTTAGAAATTTTTATAGTTGATAATTCTTGTTTTCATTCTACTTTGTTATCGATTTACATATTTCCCGTCGTCTGTATGTATGACTGTAATTATAATGCTGTTAGGTGGAGCTACGATCGATTTTGTTTATTTTAGAAAGCATTGCACCAAATTACTGCACCAAAAATAACATTTTTCGAACGTTACGCATAAAATTGTTCAATATGATAATAAATGATCAAATAAAAAGAAATGAAAGTTCTGTATTACGTTTTTTTTTAAAAATCTGATGAGTATTTATTTGAAAACTTCCGTCATTTTTGACGGGTGATACACTATTTTTATAATAATTTTGATCTATTAGTTAGACAGTTATCAATTTGCATTTAAATTCAAAATGATGTCATATTTTTCTTTATTTGTATCTCCGTAGACATTTCCCGTCTTTGCCAATACATTTTCGATACGCGCTGTACTTAAACCTGCCTTTACAGTCATAATAAAAGTTAAAGCTAACACAACCCTACACCAGCACGTAAAAATTCATAATTTGCTGGTTGAAATGCCGTTCTATAGTGATAAAATCTTGTCTTGCGAACAATTTGTTTTAAAAACACTATTAAACTGTTAATGTTATTGGTGCTTTACACAAACGGATTAATTTCTCGATTAATAGTTAAACAATTTTAACGATTAAATTATTTTTAACGATTAATCGACCCATCACTTACAAATTATTGGAAGTCAAAAAGTTTTTTAAAATTTTTTTAAAAATAGCAGCTCAAAAATTATAACAAATTTCCTGACGATTACACGAACATTTTGGTTTTAAACTATTGACTGACGGGAATGTTCAAAATGTTGATAAAGTTTATTGTATCCATTGTGAGAAATCGTTTGTCTGCCATGGTTTTAACACTTCGCCTAATTATCAAACCAAATGAAAAGCGTATTAAGCTAATGGCAGTAAAATAGACTGACTCAGATACTGAAAATGACGACAGCTCTTCTGATGAATTACTGCGTTACAAAGTAAAGATGAAAGTCCCTGAATCCATTAACCCTCTACAATGGTGGAAACTTAAGGAACCCCTATATCCGATAATGTCATTCCTTGCCAAGACCGTTTTGTGCATACCAGTTACCTCAGTTCCATGGGAATGGTTTTTCAACTCGGTTGGATATATTGTCAATTAGACCCGGTCATCACTTGAACCAAATAATGCCAACACACTTGTCTTTTTGCGTAGTTGGTTAAAAGATCACATGTAAAGAGACATTCCTGTGTTTTTTAGATTTTCAACAAGGACGTTTAATAAGTGTTTTTAATGATATCATAAATTAAATTTTTAGGCTTTAATCGAAATTAACGATTAAAAATAAATTAATCGTTAACAGCCCTCATATATATACATATATTTAATAACTTTTGCAGTAGAAATTCAAAATTGAAGAAACTGTCTTTTTAAATCCCTTATATTAACTTCACCGCCGTCTCTCTCTGTCGTTCTGTCATCTCTATCTAGGGCGGGCGGAAAATAAAAAAGTAAAAAATGACCCAACTTTCAGTGATTCGATCGAGCTGAAATTTGGCACACGGACCCGTCTCACCTAACAATTCATCGTATCAAAATTTCAGACAGATCGAACGTACCGTAATTAAATTTATGCATTTTTATTTTATTTTTTATATAACGTATGTAATTCAAATTCAATGTTTGTTATTGTTTTTTTTCCAAGTGAGAGTTTGAGTTGACGCGTTGACGCGACCCATCGAAGTACCAGTGTGCTTTTGTTTACATTTCACGCAGAGCTCGATCAAGCGATCGGTTACCAGACTTCCCCCCCCCACCCCAGGGTTATGAAGCAAAGTTGAGTTGACAGATTCAGTCTGTAAATGTTTGTCGCGTTTGAAAAAAATCAATACTGTTAGTTATGTCTCATATATAAGGGATTTATAGTCAAAAACTTTGTTTTTACGGGTTTTTTAAAAATATTTTATCTTGATATTTGATAGAAAAATATCATCGTGATTGATTAATAATCAAACAACAAAAAGTCTAATAAGGCGTCAAATGTGTTTGCTATTGGTATCTTGTCTTGTAGTGGCCTACGTTAGTGTCTGAGGACCATTTTTTTGGTTGTCTATGTGATTTTACCATCAGAGCGTATACAGCATAACGGCATGATTGACATTGTAACAAGTCCACCCCCGAGTGGCCATTGTTACACTGTTTGCGATGCAGCGTCGACATTTTCATAAATTAAGTCTAAATTAAAAAAATAAAAGAAATGTAAACAAAAGCACGCCGGTTTACCTGGTTTAAACACTAGATCTGTTCACAGGTGGCTGACCTGAAATCAAGTGACCCGTAAAATGGAAACGAAAGCGACCGCCACATTAAGTTTATATAGATAAACTAACAATGCATTAATGTAATAACGGTACGTTTCTATCGATCTGAAATTTTGATACGATGCATTGTTAGGTTAGACGGGTCCATGTGCCAAATTTTAGCTCGATTGCATCAGTGGGAAATGGGTCATTTTTAAATCCCTTATATTAACTTCACCACCGTCTCCTTCTGTCTGTCTGTCGTCATCTCATGGGCGGGCGGGCGGAAAAACAAAAGTCAAAAATGACCCACTTCCCGTCATTCGATCGAGCACAAATTTGACAAACCGGCCCGTCTAACCTATCAATGCATCGTATCAAAATTTCAGATCGATCGATCGTACCGTAATTAAATTAATGCATTTTTAGTTTTTCCTTATATGAGGTATGTAATTCAAATTCACGGTTTGTTATTGTTTTTTTCCCACGTGAGAGTTTGAGTTGATGCGTTGACGCGACCCATCGACGTACCCGCGTGCTTTTGTTTACATTTTACGTGTCATGCTGAGCTCAGTCCCCCCCCTAGGGTTATGAAGCAAAGTTGAGTTAAGAGTTTGAAAATAACAAATACTGTTAGTTATGTCTTATATATAAGGGATTTATAGTCAAAAACTTTGTTTTTACGGTTTTGTTTTTACGGGTTTGTTTTATTAAATCCCTTATATTAACTTCGCAGCCGTCTCTCTCTGTCTTGCGTCGGGCGGGCGGGCGGAAAAACAAAAGTAAAAAATGACCCACTTCCAGTGATCCGATCGAGCTGATAAAATTTGGCACACGGACCAGTCTCACCTAACAATGCATCGTATCAAAATTTCAAATCGATCGAATGTACCGTAATTAAATTAATGCATTTTTAGTTTATCCTTATATGAGGTATGTAATTCAAATTCACTGTTTGTTATTGTTTTTTTCCCACGTGAAAGTTTGAGTTGACGCGTTGAGGCGACCCATCGAAGTACCGGGGCACTTTTGTTTACATTTTACGTGTCACGCTGAGCTCGGTCAAGCGAATCGGTGACCAGACTTTTCCCCTCTCACCCTCCCAGGGTTATGAAGAAAACTTGAGTTAAGACAGATTCAGTCTGTAAATGTTTGAAAATCATCAATACTGTTAGTTATGTCTCATATATAAGGGATTTATAGTCAAAAACATCGTGATTGGTTAATAATCAAACAACAAAAAGTCTAATAAGGCGTCAAATGTGTTTGCTATTGGTATCTTGTCTTGTAGTGGCCTACGTTAGTGTCTGAGCACCATTTATTTTGTTGTCTATGTAATTTTACCATCAGAGCGTACACAGCATGACGGCACGATTGACAGTGTAACAAGTCCACCCCCGAGTGGCCATTGTTACACTGTTTGCGATGCAGCGTCGACATTTTCATAAATTAAGTCTAAATTAAAAAAAATAAAAGAAATGTAAACAAAAGCACGCCGGTTTACTGGTTTTAAACACTAGATCTGTTCACAGGTGGCTGACCTGAAATCAAGTGACCCGTAAAATGTAAACGAAAGCGACCGACACATAAAGTTTATATAGATAAACTAACAATGCATTAATGTAATAACGGTACGTTCTATCGATCTGAAATTTTGATACGATGCATTGTTAGGTTAGACGGGTCCATGTGCCAAATTTTAGCTCGATCGCATCAGTGGGAAGTGGGTCATTTTTTAAATCCCTTATATTAACTTCATCGCCGTCTCTCTCTCTCTCTCTCTGTCTGTCTGTCGTCATCTCATCATCTCATGGGCGGGGCGGGCGGAAAAACACAAAGTCGAAAATGACCCACTTCCCTGTGATCCGATCGAGCTGAAATTTGGCACACGGACCCGTCTAACCTAACAATGCATCGTATCAAAATTTCAGATCGATCGAAACGTACCGTAATTAAATTAATGCATTTTTAGTTTATCCTTATATGAGGTATGTAATTCAAATTCACGGTTTGTTATTGTTTTTTTTCCACGTGAGTTTGAGTTGACGCTTAGACGTCGACCGTCGTGCCGACACCCCCTCGCGACCCATCCCCCGTTAAAAGACAGGGGACATCACTCGGTGTCAGTCCGTAAATATTTGTGGCGTTGAAACATAATCAATACTTTTAATTATGACTAAAATATAAGGGATTTATAGTAGAAAACTTTGTTTTTACGGGTTTGTTTTATTTAAATCCCTTATATTAACTTCACCGGCCGTCTCTCTCATCTCTGTCTTGGGCGGGCGGGCGGAAAAAAAAAGTCAAAAAATGACCCACTTCCGTGATCCGATCGAGCTGAAATTTGGCACACGGACCCGTCTCACCTAACAATGCATCGTATCAAAATTTCAGATCGATCGAACGTACCGTAATTAAATTAATGCATTTTTAGTTTATCCTTATATGAGGTATGTAATTCAAATTCACGGTTTGTTATTGTTTTTTTTCCACGTGAAAGTTTGAGTTGACGCGTTGAGGCGATCCATCGACGTACCCGCGTGCTTTTGTTTACATTTTACGTGTCACGCTGAGCTCGGTCAAGCTAATCGGTGACCAGACTTTTCCCCCTCTACCACCCCCCCCCCAGGGTTATGAAGCAAAGTTGAGTTACGACAGATTCAGTCTGTAAATATTTGTAAATACTTTTAGTTATGTCTTATATATAAGGGATTTAAGTCAAAAACTTTGTTTTACGGGTTTGTTTTATTTACTTTTCTTTTTTCCGCCCGACCGACGTACGAAGAGAGGGATGACGACAGACAAGATTTCGAAGTAAATATTAGGGATTTAAAAATCGTAAATAAAACAAACCCGTAAAAACAAAGTTTTTGACTATAAATCCCTTATATATGAGACATAGCTAACAGTATTGATTATTTTCAAACGCGACAAACATTTACAGACTGAATCTGTCTTAACTCAACTTTGCTTCATAACCCTGGGGGGGGGGTGGGTGGGTGGGGGGGAGAGGGGAAAAGTCTGGTCACCGATCGCTGGTCCGAGCTCAGCGTGACACGTAAAATGTAAACAAAAGCACGCCGGTACTTCGATGGGTCGCGTCAAAGCGTCAACTCAAACTCTCACGTGGAAAAAAAACAATAACAAACAGTGAATTTGAATTACATATGTTATATTAGGATAAACTAAAAATGCATTAATTTAATTACGGTACGTTCGATCGATCTGAAATTTTGATACGATGCATTGTTAGGTGAGATGGGCGGGTCCGTGTGCCAAGTTTCAGCTCGATCGGATAACGGGAAGTGGGTCATTTTTGACTTTTGTTTTTCCGCCCGACCAAGACAGACAGAGATCACGACAGAGAGAGATGACGACAGAACGACAGAGACGGCGGTGAAGTTAATATAAGGGATTTAAAAACCAAGTTTTTGACTATAAATCCTTTATGTAATAGACGTAGCTAGAAGAATGTTCATTATAATACGCAGCGCAAGACCATCCAAAAATACAAAATTGCAGTTGTGTCGTAAAACATGTTTAATATAATGCGCACCGATCAGGAATATGTTTATAAAAAGTGTTGTCAGTAAAATACGCACCTTATTGCGCGACAGAAAGGTTGTTCAATATAATACGCACCGCGACGCTCTATCTCAAAAAATAACATGATACATAGGAATAAATAAAATAATCTAAAAAATCAATAATTTAATTACGAGTACATGCGATCGATCTGAAATTTTGATACATTGTTTTTATCATCGGTACAAAACTGCCTGCAAAATTTCAGCTCGCTAGCTTACGAGGAAGTGGGTTAAAAATTGATCAAAAGTTTTGGTGACAAGCAAGCAATCAAGGGTTCAACCAGACACCACGAATTAATATAAAGAATTTAAAAATAAACTGTCACATTTGATGACAACATAGCGTGAACAGCAGAAGTCAATTAGTTCATTGACAAATTACATACATAAAAAGTACAGTGGTACCTCGGTATACGCAGTGCAGGAGTTTTGTATAAGCTAAACAAGCTATAAGCTTAGGATCCCCGCTTTCTTGCAGCTCCCCCTCCCCCCAATATTGTTTGAGTGTGCAATTTTCATATGCATTTAAATATTTTGTCATTTGGGCAACATCAATTTACGAGAAAAACCACAAAACTATGTGTAAATTTACAGTTATTGCGCGAGTAGTTCATTGTATGGTAGGTACTGCCGTACTTACACAAGTATCTTGCAGTGTTATTTGATTTCTACAAGTTACGAATACAAATTCTAGCACGCGGCTCGTATTCCAAACAGAAGTCTTATATCAAGCAACATTTTTAGCGTAACAGCATGACGTTGACCAAGTTGTACTTATACCAAAGAAGACGTATAACGAGGTACCACTGTACTCACAAACAGCATAAATCTTACGCCACATGATTGCAGCGTGGGAATTTGAAGATAATTTGATAAAACAGCATGTAACGTACTTGCTGTAAAGCCTATAGCTGGTAAAGCTATCGTAGCTACTGCGACAGTTGCCACGCCGCCAACTACTGCACCAACCGCCTCAAAGAGCCAGGCGTTAGTGGCAGGCGGCGATAGCAGAAGTAAGACGATAGCAACGGTCAAATGTGTTCTCATTGATGGAGTCATTTCCTGAAGAAGAAGAAGACATTTATATGAGAGAAAGAAAATAAACCAATAACTTTCGTTAACACTCTCTAACAGAGTCAACCGCATACGTGGGAGTCATTTCCTGACGATTAAAAATATTTTTTTAGAAAAGATAAAATTTAACAAATTTAACTATCTTTAATACTGTTCCGCAGTTGTGAGCAAACTTCTCATGACGATGGCACCACTAATGAGTCAAAAAACGTGCATATAAATGTGCATTTTAAGTCAACTTTATATATAAAATAATCTTAAAATTTTAACATAAATTTATAGTTTTAAAAATTACTGCTAGCTTAAACAGGCTCCACAGAAAGGGAGCATTTCACACCAAATGTGGCCAGCAGGCCGCAGTTTGTTTTATTCTGAACTAAAATGATTGACTGAAAAACACACTTTTCAAGAACTAAACTCTTTTCGAGTTCTTATAGAGCTTTGAAAAAAGATTTAAATGCCATATTACAAATAATTAAATATATCTAATTGTATCAACTTACCAGGAACTGATGGGACTGTAGATGGGAAGCTCTGTAGCGTTTTGTCGTGCTTGAGCGGAGGGAGGTGGAGTTGAGCACCAATAAGTTTTGCCAGAATGGGGGACGTGCATCCAGCTTTTATACCCAGGTATAGATAGACATGTCAGCTTAGTTACACGTGATTGTGTTTTATTTTCAGTTTCCCCAATACGCGGAATAGCCTTGGCAGATGTGCATTTAGCAACGTGATGTTTACCTTTCCAAGGTAAAACGGCCTTGTTCTTTGACAGATTTCAAGGCCTTCAAAGTAAAGAGAATTTTATTTACATTTCATATTATAATGTATTTTTAACCACTTAAGCAGTGGCGTAACCTCATTACTTGACACCAGGAGTAAATAAGAATTGTGCCCTTTGTTGTAAAACGGAAATTCAAGGATATCGTTTTTTTACATATTCGCACCTGCTAGTCTGTTTACCGTCAGGAAAGGAGACAATGAAAAACGCCACCAATATTAGATGAAAAAAAATCTCACATGTGGGAGGCCATAGCATTTTTTGTTACGCCACTGTATACTTTGATTATATGGTTATCTTTTTTCTTAGACGGAACATTCAAGTCATATTTACTTTATTCGTATCAATTTAGTTAATTTAATTTTAGCTATTCTAAAAATCAGATTAATCTTTAGCTAATTGGTTGCATTACATATGGCTGACTTGTATGTCAATGTCAGTTCTGTTATGTTACTTTCTAATAAATTTAAAGAGGCGTTTTAAAAGTGACATGAGTCTTTTTTAGAAAAACTCTTAAATTGATTGCTTCAAAAACGTCAGCCAAGTTAACCAGGTGCTCAACTGTGCTCTAAAAATCAATGCTTTTAAAATACATTCAGATTTGTTTCTTAAGGACTAAGCCTTAGATAAAATGACAGCTCTCACTTAATAATTTAAATCCATAGAAAACCAACAGGACGATTCAAGATTGTAATTGTTAGCTCAAGAACCATTAGTGCGTGCAGATTTGAAATCTGTTAAAGGCAAAGTTGTTTATGTACAAGAAAGCAATTTTCCAAAAAAAATAATTAATGATAGGCATTTTGTTAATATAAAAATAATTGACATTTTTGTAAATAAAATTTATTCGAATGATTAAACAATATATGGATCGAATAAAATAGCTTTATAAATAATAAAGTTAGTTAATAAAATATTACAATACATTTTTTGAAATACTTTTTTGTATATTATTGTGTGTTTAATGTATTGCTTTTATGAAATTTTTCATAAATTATAAATTATTATGCTTGAATTGGTAAAAACAATCTTGTTAAATTTTAGTGGCTATTTCGCTTTTCCCAAGCTCGAACATCGAGTTACACATTTCTACAACAAATAAACAACAGCAAAAAAATTATTAAAAAATCTTACAACATCACAATGGGGCCTTTTATGATCACACTTCTGGAAAAAATGTATAAGATCTATATTCTTGAAAAGACTTGGCAATGAACTTGAACTCGATGTGGGATAATAGTATTTTTGGTTTAACAATTTATGTATGTATGTTTGTATGTGTGTGTGATTGTGTGTGTGTGTGAATGTGCGTGTTTGTGTGTGTGAATGTATGTATGTATGTATGTGTATGTACGTATGTATGTATGTGTGTATGTATGTTTGTACGTATGTATGTATGTATATATGTATGTATGCATGTAACTATGTATGTATGTATTTGTGAATATATGTATGTATGTATTATGTATGAATGTATGTATACATGTATGTGTGTGTATGTGAGTGTATGTGTGTGCTATTGTATGTGTGTGTGTGCGTGTTTGTGTGTGTGTGTTTGTATGTATGTATGTATGTAGGTATGTAAGTGTGTATGTATATAGGTATGACTGTGTGTGTGTGTGAAAAGATGCAACATGAGAGCAACACAGTGTGACGATGGCAACGTGAAAAGATTTAAGTGAAAACATGCAACTTTGGATGAAGATAGTAATATGGTGGCAACTTGAGAGGAATAGGTATAGTTAAAATATAGATATTATTTAAAACAGCGGGCGATATTCACATTTCTTTAATAGAGGAAACATATTTTCTGAGAGATGGCGACTAAGTGAATTAAGGCGTAACAGAGACAGAGAGAGAGGCGGCGAGTAAAGGAGACACAAAGTAAAAAGGGGTGGCAAGGAAGAGATTCAGAGAGTTAGAGATAGGCAGTGATTAAGACAGAGAGAGAGAGAGAGTGAGAGAGAGGTGGCAATTAAGAGATTCAGAGAGCTAAACAGAGGCAGCAATTAAGAGAGAGGGAGAGTGAGAGAGTAAAGGAGGGGTAGTAAGAAAGAGAGCCAGAGAGTGAGAGAGAGACGACGTTGAAGAGAGAAAGAGAGAGAGGTGGCAAAAAAGAGATTCAGAGATTTAGAGAGAGGCATCGATTAAGAGAGAGTGAGAGAGAGGCAGTGATTAAGAGAGAGATAGACTGATAGAGAGGCAGCGATTAAGAAAGAGAGAAAGTGAGAGGCTGCGATTACGAGAGAGAGAGGCAGTGATTAAGAGAGAGAGAGAGTGAGAGAGGGGCGTCGAGTAAATGAAACCTCGGCTCCAATGGAGCCAGACCTATGGATGTTCCGCCGGAAAGGTGTGGCCTCTACGTGGCCCGGGAGACGAGTAAGGTGTAGAGCAGACTGCACCTGAAACTAACAAACCTGACAACTGGCAATGTCGAAAAAATCACCAGAACCCCCCAGGATCGAGGGGGTCTGGTGTGTAAGGTAGATAGTAGAACAGCCCCCCAGAACCTAACAAAGCCCGGCTCGGCAAGCCGAAGTTCGAAAGTTCGTCCGGACAAGTGGTGTAGCGCCAACTTTACACCCTCAATGGAATGAAAACATATGTTCAACCCCCTCTCATATGGTTTACAATAGAAATTCATCCACAGGACGTGGCGCTGTCCGGAGTGGGGCTTCTTGAGGGTCGGCCACTGCTCCTCCTCTTGTGGCGGTGACGAACGACAGGCCGGCACGAGTTGTAACGCACACTGACCGCGCATGCATAGCTGCTAAGAGCCAGCATCACGTACTCTTAATGTCTTACAAGTGAATGTGTGTGGCATCCGACCAAAACACCGGAAGTGCTCAAGCTACTCCACGAACGAGATGTGGGACGTAGCACTCTTTCCAGGAAACGCTTCTGAAAAGGAAGCCGTTTCACCTTACAGGTCATTCTCTCTATCACTGTAAGTGTGGCAGTAAGTGTCGAGGGATCGCCACAGCGGTGCGAGACGACCTGCAGTAGAGGTACTTGAAATAAAGTGCCTCAACATTACCGATACCATCACGATTAAGGCACACAAACTGGATAAGTCCTACGTTATCACCAATGTGCACAACAGGCCCAGGAACCTGATATCCTGCCATTTGGTACTTAAACTCAACTTCGCAGGAGAATCATAGCAGGCGATTTCAATGCCCAAATCACCTGACTGGGGCTATGCCGACCGGAACCCTATCCTGTCGCTATATTGAGGAAGTTGCACTCAATACAAACCTCATCCGGCTCCAAAGTGCAGAGAGCCCCCCTACTTTATTGCATACGGGTAGATAGCACCAAATCCCGCCAGACTTGTCTCTAATATCAGCGGACCTAGTGTCCCAACACGGTCTGGAAGTCCTAGCAGAAATAGGGAAGTGACCACTTACCAATCTTGATGAGGTTTGAGCTCAAGACTATAAAGGCACGGTGCCAGCAGCGACAATGGGTGTTCCGGAAGGCAAACTCGACCGATATGTGAGCGCGACTCAAAGTTTGTTACTACCACTAGACGTCGAGGTGGACGACGTCAATGTGGTCTTTGATAAACTGAGCAGCGCGATCCTCATCGCCGCACGAAAATCAATACCGAGGACGAATGGAAAACAGAAATTCAGGCCTTACTGGAATAAGAGCCTGATGGAGCTTGTGAAGCTAAGAGTGAAGGCTCGGGAAAAAGACTGCGAACTCGAAGACGCCCGAAAGTCGTAGTACGTACAATAAATTAATAGCCGAAGTACGACATGCGGTCCAGAAAGCATAAAAGGCCAAATGGGTTGGTACGTGTGAGAAACCTCGTTATCGACGACAGAAAGGTCTGGCGGCTGGTTAAACGCACTCTCTGGTATGGGAAAGGCAAAACACCCGACCCCACTGGTGACAGATGGCGGAAAGAAGGCAGGTGAAGAAAAGTGTGCACGTGCGCTGAATAAACACTTTGCCCAGGTAAATCGGAAGGCCAGAGAGACTGAAGAAAGCCAGACCATAAACCGGATGAGAAAGGAGGGGGTCAGGAGGCAAAAAAACGGACCCACACCTTGAGGTTTTCTCACTCTGACATGTGTTGCAAACAGCCCTCGATAAGTGCGAAACAGGGAATGCACCAGGTCCGGACAAGGTCCTAACAAAATGCTCAAGCAGCTGAGCATTGAAGGGAAAAATAAACTACTGGGGTTTATTAACAGGACCTGGACTTCAGGCATTTTGTCGAAGCAGCAGAATAAGGCCACAATTATCCTAATTCAGAAAGAAAGGAAACCAGGCGAACGTCCCGATATCTCTCGTCCTATATTCCTGACATCGTGCCTGGGGAAAATAGCTGAACGGATGGTTAACGCAAGGCTCTATTGGTTTCTAGAAAAGAATAAGTGCATTCCTGTGACTCAGGGCGGCTTCCGTAAGGGACGCCAGCAGATGGAGCTGGTAGTACGATTAGTGCAAACTATCACGAATGAGCTGCAACTGCGAAACCACGCTGTGTTTTTCGATCTAAAACAGGCCTATGACAAGGTATGGTGTACTGGGCTTATGTATAAGCTAAAGCAATTGGGAATAAGAGCGAAAATACACGCCTGGATACAGTCGTTCAAGGAGAATAGAACGATCAGAACCCGCATGGGGGAGTCTATATCCAGGGAAGCTCGGCTACAGGACGGATTCCCGCTGGGTCCGCATGAGCTGTGCGCTATTCCTAGCATACGTTTGTGAGATTCACAAGTCTATCGAGTGCCAGAGTGCGATGTTCGCAGACGACTTGGTTGTCTTGACGTCCGGTAAAGACGTAGCGAGTTTGCAGCACAGACTACAGCGCGACCTCGATAAGATCGAAGCATATGCCAAAAAGTGGAAACTAATAGTGAACACACAAAAAACCCTCCACTCCATTTTCACGAATGGAAGGAATGCACTAAAACACGATGTTGTGCTTAACATCTGCGGGAAAAAATTGAATTGGGACAAGGAGCCAATGTATGTGGGCGAGTGACTGGACCAGAAACTCCAGATGCACAACCATATACGTGAATTGCGCGCGAAAACCACTGCCCAATTATCCCTGGTGAAAAAAACTGGCTAGCACTAAGGGCACTGATGCAAGAACAATGAAAGCTCTTTACCTCAGTAAAGTGAGAAGCGCCATTGACTACAGCCTCCCCATCGAGGCCTTTGCGAGCAGAACGGCGCTCGAATACCTGGACAGAGTCCAAAACTCAGCTCTAAGACTGGTTTGTGGGGCGATGCGTACCACACCCATCGCTGCGGTGGAAATTTGGTCAAACCTGGAACCGCTCAAAGTACGGTGAGAGAAAGCAATACTAACTAACATGGAAAGATACCGTAGAATGGACAGAAATGAACCCTGTTTTCAGATGCAAGACAGGTGGGTAAAACGACTGAAACGACACTCATTTATGGATGTTGTCAACAAGCATGAGGTTTTAGTAATTTACCCAAAAGCAGGGAGAAAATATCGATGGTCCCAGCGAGGGGACCTCACGAGTGCTTCTCTCCGGCCGATCTACCTTTGACACTGGCAAATGCCACGGTGGGGAAAAATAGTCCAGTAGATCTTAAGCACAAAGAAGCCCTGAGAACTATTGATGCCTATGGGACCGGCGTAGTGAGATTATACGCAGATGGCTCATGCTTCACAGATGGATGGAGTGAGTACGGTGCACTGATTGAGTACCCCACCGGGGACCAGCCGTAGCTTAACTGTCTGGACCATGTGGAAGACTAGCTTCGAGTGGGGATGCCGAGCTAGAAGCTATCCACAGGGGTGTGAAGGAGGTGAGCCTACGCCTATCTAGAAGGAAGAGTTTTCCAACAGTCGTAGTCTTCACCGACTCGAGATCCTCCCTGGAATCTCTGGGTCGGAGCTCGATGGAGACGAAAACTGTCAATGCTGTACTGGAGATCGTGGACAACATTAGACCTCGCGGGGGCATGGTCATCTTACAGTACATAACAGGGCACGCAAAAGTTCCACAGCAGGAAAGGTCAAACCTGCTGGCGCAACAGGGCGCTGCCCAGCCCCAAATCGATCGCCCAATGACTCAGTTGGGAGTCAAACTGTGGCTAAAAGCCTACTTTATGGAAAGGTTCATTACTGGAGAATATTACTGCCAGATTCATTACTGGAGAATATTCGAAACTGACAAGAATAACACCATTAGTTAAATCATTAAACCTTGAAACACTAGAGGATAGAAGAACCAAAAGCAAAGTAGTAATCATACATAAAGCAATTAATTCTAATTTAGAAATACAACACAAAGATACATTTATACAACCCTCAGATAGACATAAGGATAAAAACACCTTTCTTATTCCGTATGCAAGAACAAACACATACAAGTTTTCCTTCTTCCCTTCCGGAATTCGGGCGTGGAATGGGTTGCCTGAAGAATCCAGAAAAACCAACACTTTATCAACATTTAAATCTCTAATAAAAATGTAGGACTAAACACAAACCATAGATAAGCGTAGGACGCAATAATCTTCTGTATAGAAGGAGCGTCTGTAAACAGATAAGATAAGATAAGGTTGCTTGCGGGCTGTTAAAATGGTAACACGGCAAGGGTGCTTTACAACGAAATGCCGCGACCGCGCAAGCAAGATCCCTGGTGGGCGCTGCCTCGTAGCTGCCAGTCCCTCATTACGCAAATGCGGACTGGACACTGTCCATCAAATAGCTACCTGCACAGGCTAGACAAAAAACAGAGAACCCGGCCGCCGTGCATGTGGTATGGCCGAGGAGACAGTGGCACATCTGCTGACCGAATGTTCTGTGGCAATTGGGGACACGGACGGATCAGACAGCCCAAGCACATGGAGGAATATCTCCATGGCGATGCCCTTATGTTGAGGCTCGCCGTTGGTATTGTAGGCCGGGCTATAAGAGTCTAAGTGACTCAGCCCTCCAATGAGAATGTCACATATTTAGTAAAGGAAACAGAGAGTGAGAAAGAGGTGGTGATTAAGAAAGAGAGAGAAAGAGGGATAAAGAGGCTGCGATTAAGAGAGAGAAGGTGAGAGAGAGGCGGCGAGTAAAGGAGACAAAGATTGAGAGAAAGGTGGATAGTAAGATATTCAGAGAGTTAGAGAGAGGCAATGATACATAGAGAGAGAGTAAGAGAGCGTAGGTGAGTAAGAGAAACAGAGAGTGCGATAGAGACAGCGATTAAGAGAGAGATAGAGAGGCAGCCATTAAGAGAGAGAGAGAGGTAGCGATTAAGAGAGAGAGAGAGTGAAAGGGAGGCGGCGAGTAACGTTTTCAACTGGGTACTACTTAACAGGATAAAAATCGCTGTACACCTTCTGTTGCAGGACCAACAAGCTGGCTTTCGCACCAACAGATCCTGCACTAACCAGATAGCGACATTGCGCATCATTCTAGAGCAGTCACTAGAGTGGAACACGCCTCTCTATGTCAACCTCGTTGACTATGAAAAAGCCTTCAACAGTGTGGACAGGCAAACCCTGTGGAGATTGCTAAGACATTATGAGGTGCCACTGAAGATTACTGATATAATCAGAAACTGGTACGAAAGGAGAAACAGCCGAATTGTCCATGGTCAGCAGGTGACAAATGCTTTCCAGGTGAAGAATGGTGTGAGACAAGTTTGCTTGCTGTTCCTGTTAGCCGTTGACTGGCTGATGAAAAAATCTACACAGCAGAAAAGTAATGGCATCCAATGGACTTTGTGGGATAAACTTTATGATCTTGACTTTGCTGATATCTTGCCCTTATCGTAAATACACAACAACAGATGCAGGAGAAAGCAAACATTGCCGCAGCCACTTCTGCTAGCATGCGTCTCGACATACACAAAGGGAAGAGTAAAGTCCACCTTACATCACCCATCATGCTTGAAGGAGAAGCCCTTCGGGAGTTGGACAGTTTTGTTTACCTTGTCAGCGTGGTAAATAAACAAGGTGGTACAGATGCTGATGTAAAAATAAGGATCGGACAAAAAAAAGAGCAGCCTTCCAACAACTCAAGAATGTTTATGTTTCCAACAACTTAAGCAGCAAGTTAAAAAGAAGGATTTATAACGCTGGGGTGAAACCTGTACTGCTATATGGAGCCGAGACGTGGAGAACAACGGCCTTAAACCTGGCCAGAATCCAGTCCTCTATCAACAATTTTCTAAGAAGGATTCTCAGAATTAACTGACTGGAAAATATCAGCAACCGGGAACTGTTTCGCTGCGGACAAAACAGAAGTCAATTGGGGAAGTGATTCTTCAGAAACGGTGGAGGTGGATTGGTCATGCATTAAGAAAACATGCTTTTAATACAAAAACGCAAGCCATGAAATGGAACCCCCAGGGTAAGCGGAAAAGAGGCCGTCAAAGAAACACTTGGCGCCTAGAGTTGGAGGCAGATATCAAGAGAACTGGCCATGAATGGAAGATCCTGCAGAAGCTTGCCCAGGATATAGATGCTTGGAGGTCTCTCGTAGGTGGCCTATGCTCTTGGAGGAATAGCAGACGCCGAAGATGATCAGTGCAAGCCCCTCATGGACGAGAAGGCTCAACAACTCTGGATAACAAGACGTGTCTAAACTAACAAATAACAAACTCAAATTTAACGTCTCGTATAGACATTCGCATCGTTATCTTACCAGAGTTTAAGATTGCGATACGTCTCAATAAATAAGACATTCCACGCTGTGGATCTTATTGTTCCAACATCCCGACGAATACCAATTTTGTTCCGATATTGCAAAGTACTGTTACCCGCTTGGCTCAAGTACTCAAGTATTTACAAGCTGACTGCACAGCTCAATACGTTAAAGGAAAAAGGACTTGCTGAAAAGGGGGAAATTTCCCAAAACAAAAGTGCACCAACATTTTCTGCCTCAACAAGTTCAATGTTTTAATAAAAAAAAGATTTTATTTAATAATATTTTCACTTCAGTTTTACACCCACATCTCTGAGCGTTCCGACGAGGTCCCAGCCAGATATTGCAACCCTAATGGTCAACTGTATTGCAATTACTCATATTTTTATCCAGCACTTTTTAAACTTTCTTATTACCATCCCAAGCATGATATCAACCCATTATAAAATATATATGTTCTTGAGAACCAGGGCGGTTAGAGGGTCGTTAGATCAAAAGATTGACTTCCACGGACAGAAGTCGCGTGGGGTCCCTTGATGTTGGGGCAAAGACCGACAACTGGCAAGTGAGATCGGGAAGGGTAGCGCTGTCAGCTAAAGATTAGCATAAGTTCTGTGTGGGTGTTTCACCAGAGACTATTATGTCAAAAGGCCACCCCCCTACCCACAAGTCTTAATATAAGTCGGTGGAACTTAATGAGAGATGGGCGGGAGAAAGATTGACTTTGACGTACGCTGGACAAAGGCGTTGCCTCGAGACTAAGGAGTTGGTTATAGGACGTGACCAACAACGGACGGGGGCAGATGGTATATTGTAGATAGTAGACAGCAGATTGTAGATATTAGATAGTAGATTGTGAGTGGACTTAGGACAGTTGAAGTAAGAACAAGAAAGTTAGATTGCAGTGTATGTTTATGTCAAAATAGTGAATAAATAAAGTGAAATAATTAGTGTACACGCAGTCTTTGAGTTTAAGTATGAGATCAAGGTGTGGCCAGATTATACGAAATGAGTGAAAGCAGATTCCAGTCCCACGAGTACTAATGTTCCCTACAACCGGTACCATCCAGGTTCTCTACAAATGGAGGCAGTTGTGGGAATTCAATTTTCAACGCCTCCGAAGAGAAAATCTTACCCTTACAACGTCCCGGAGAGAATTGAAAGCTTAGAACTGTGCACGTCCCGGAGAGAATATTTTTTTAGTCACCTATTTGGCATATAATAACAACGATGGCGTAGCTGGCGGATGTTTTTGACAAACTTATCGCGTCTGATGGGTCGTCTGCGTCGCAAACGTATATTGTCAAGTTTGAATCAGTTGCCGAAGAGTTCCAGCGGAGTGAAGATGACAAACTTGCTTACCTAGTACTTGCATTAGAGTATGAGGCAGCTGAGTAATCCTGGTGTTACTTAGATGAAGAGGCAAGAGACACGTACGAAAAACTACAAGAAGCGATAGTGTCGAGGTTTAAGGACCTTAAGTGGCCGACCCATATGACGAGAGAGGAGAGTAAGACAGAGCCTAAGAGTTAAAAGGAACCGAGCCGGGAGGAGATTGGGGGTGAGCTTCAAAGTGCAGGAGAACCGAGGCGAGAGAAGTCTGAAGCAGAGCCTTAGAATGGAATGGGTTGCCTAAAGAATCCAGGAAAACCAACACTTTATCAACATTTAAATCTCTAATAAAAATGCAGGACTAAACACAAACCATAGATAAGCATAGGACGCAATAATCTTCTGTATAGAAGGAGCATCTATAAACAGATAAGATAAGACAAGATAAGATAAGATAAGACTCAAGTAGAGAGGAGTGTGTTATTGAAATTCCAATAACCGCAACATGTGCCCAGTTATCAACACAGCAATTGAAACTCAACGGGCCATGAAACCACTCGACATTTCGCCGGATATGTCAAATAAATTTCCCACTGGCTTAGCAAATAGCCTTGTGGACACTACTAGCGTAACTAAGGAGACCTTACAATTGCCAGGTCCTGATCTAACGTCTCGCATGAATAATCAGACGAATGGGGACAGATGGTATTACCAATGTTACGGGATTGGGCACCTACCAGAGGCGTCACTAGGGTTGGTGTCACCCGGGGCGGTAGCTCATGGTGTCACCCCTTCACGACTGAAGGGGCCATCCATAAATGACGTCACGCGAGGTTGCCGATTTTTACCCCACCCTCCCCCAGCGTCATACTTTGTCACAAAAACTTAGACCCCACCCTTTTTTTACGATATGACGTCACAAAGCTTTGACACCCCTCCCGCAAGCCATATTTTCTCAATAAAAGTTAGCATGTTACAAATTATTTTTTGTCATTTAAATATGTATTTAGGGTAAGTCTGCACTGTGATAAAGTAACACGCGTGAAGTCATTGAAAATGTAATTAAATAAATGGTAAGCAATCAAATATTTAAGTGGAACTTTTATTTAAAGTTTTGCGTTTTTGAGGTGACGTCACATTTCTTAAACACCCCCTCCTCGTACCACATCGTCACAGATGCGTGGACCCCTATGGCGGATTAAAAAAAAAGGGGGGGGGGTGCTGAACGGGCTAAAGCCCCCAATAATTTAAGGGCCCCCAAACTTTTTATGAATTATTGTGTATAATAAAGATGCAGGCCATTATGTTTGTACGAATCCCTGAAAATGCCTTGGACAGTCATACGGCAATGCTGCAAATGAGTAGGAAGTATAACGGAAACCAGGCTATTCTTCGTGAGAAGTGCATTGTAGCTCATTATGTGACGTGCACAGCTCATTCCTTTAATTTGGTTGGGAAAAGAGCAGCAGGTTGTCCTACTGTGGTCAGATTGTTTTGTCTTCTGCAAAATCTTTATACCCGACTTGTTGCATCTACTCATCGTTGACAGGTACTTCAAAAACATATGAAATTGATACATGCTAACAAAGCCTTGTCTGAAACAAGATGGTCAGCATGACATTATGCTGTAAGGTCTGTTAATAGCTCATACAATGAGAATATCGCAGCACTAGAAGAATTAGCAACGAATGAAAATCAGCCACGTGACTGCCGACTTGAAGAAGAATGATTTCTAAAGGAAATTGACAACTGGAAGTCGCTATTTTACTTGAAAATTGGGAAACAATTTTAGAAAGGAAGTCTCCTATTGAGTTTGTTAAAAAAATAGCATTCTTAATTTTATTCCTATGAAGACAAAGGAAAGGAAAAGTCCGTGGTAAAAACAGTTTAAACAATCTTCAATACTATAAACAAAATAGAAAGCTTCAGTTTGATAAAGGGACATCAACAAAACAGCATTCTCCTGGAGAAAAAAATTCAAGATTGAGGTATTTCTGGTAATCATTGACAAACTTTCTTAAGCCCTACAACATTGGTTAGGTGCATATAAATACATCCATGAGAAATTTGGCTTTCTAACAAACCTCACTGAGCTCAGCACTTTCGCCACCCGATGGGCAGCAGCCAAGTTAATGGAAGAACATTCAAGTGATTTCAAAGAAGGGGTCGGGTAAATCCAAAGCAACCGTTTCGTCCCTCTCAATTTACTAGCAATGCCATCGAGCGGTGCCGGTTTAGGGCCAGGAGCGCTTGTACGGATTAGCAAAAAGTTCCGCGAAGAATGCATTGGACGCCAGCTCTGAGGAAACCTTCCAGTGAGGGTTGCACCCTAGGTAGGTCTTTGATGATCACCCGGTCTGCGGCGGTCATAACCATGGAGACCCGTGAGCTTTGCCGGGATGGCGCCAAAGTGGTAGCGGGTCGTAGTAGGAAATTCCACCACCTCTTTGTGAGGGCAACTTAATGGGAGGCATCTTCGACTGTATGTCCTGGATGCCCAGGTGGCCGCTTCAGAAGCGACCGCTTTGGGGGGGGGGTTTCCTCAGCTGTTACGTCCCTTTGGTGGCCAGATGGCTAAGGGGGTCTTCCGGGAAGACCCATAAAGAGCACTAGGCTCGGGGCTTCTAATTTTCTTCCACATGTAGGTTCATGCGTGATTTCGAAGACTGCTTACCTTCAGAATTAGTCCAATTTTCAGAACTCTTAAAAAAAGTTATTGTCCAGCCCCAGGCTCAGGGTTAGGAAAAGGAATTAGCACAAAGCGAAACTCAAAAAACTTGCAAAGGGCTAAAAATTTTGCTGCTTTTGAATGAGCTATATTCCACACAGTCCTTTACAAATGTACACATCGCACTTCGCATCTATCTTTCAATGATGACATCAAACTGCAGCTGAGAGCGATCCTTTTCAAAGTTGAAAAGAATATATAATGAGAATTTGCATGGGACGAAAAAGCCTGAATATGTTCTCTCTAATGAGCATTGAAAAGGAACTTGTAAGCTTACTCAGCTTTATTGACTTGATTGAAAACTTCGCCATTTGAAAAATTTGCAAACGAAAGTTGTTTGTTGAAATAATAATCATACATATTTTTCAATAATTTTTTTATTTCAAATAGAGAAAAGAATTCGTAAACTCATGATTTTTTTTTAAAATACGGAATAACGCGTAATACTATTCTTTAAGGGGGCGCGTTCGTAAGCACTAAACAGCGTAAGTCGGGATGGGACCGTCGTAACCGGAGGACTACCTGTATATAAACATGCATATCTATGCTTTCACTCCTTTTATAAATATATATATATATATACAAAATATTAACTCAAAGACATTGAAATCATAATTTTCCTCAAGAAAAATATCAACAAAGAAAACCCATCATTTGATTTTTTTTCTTTGGGGGGGGGGTGGTGATAAGAATCGTATTCCCCCCCAACCCACTGTGGTGGAGGGATTCGTGAGGTGGCAATCGTTCATGGATTTATATCTTTTAAAACAGAAGACACTGCCTCTTTCATTCCAGCCGTTTTTTAAAGATCTCTCTGCTGCGACTATTTCTTTTCTTTTTTTCATAATTTGTTTTAATGTTGTTCGTGTGTTGGGACTGTTTTATTATTGCAAGTTAACTGATATTTTTTAATATAGAATTTTCACGTTTCACGTATTTCATTGTATTTCTTAATTTCTTTCTAGATTAAAAAATGTGTCATCTTTTGTTTTCTGACATAAAATCGTACACAGTAAAATTTTAGGCTCGGGTGTCACCCCCTGATGGGTTTTACCCGGGGCGGCCCGCCACCCCCGCCCCCCCCCCTCGTGACGTCACTGGCACCTACCCGTACTTGTCTTACCAGAGAATTGGGAGGAAAATCTCCCAGACAGCTACAGCTAAACAGCATTTCATCAAACAATGTTGTTCATTCTAATTCAGTGGATTTATTAGTCAGTATATGTTGTGGTACATCAGTGACTGTGAATTCGGGGGACAAAGTTCTTAGAAATCTCAACCATGTGGCCCAAATTTCAGCAGCAAATCTGTGAATCTGCAGACCCAATTTGGGCCAACTCCTCAGATGGTTGGGTTGAGTAACTTTAAGTTAAAAACCGGTGGTAATGCTAATAATGAGAGAAAAAGTGTCCACTCCCTAATGCTTCCCCGTGTGGGAGCAAATTCTGCGAAAGGACACAAACGACAAGGCTCCAGTAAAAGCCATGTGACTCGGGTCACTTCGGGTCAGAATTGCCCAGTACTCTGTCTATCGTTGCAGACCAAGATCAGACAAGTTGACAATACGTCGGGCAAATCTCATGGTCAGCTGAATAGTCCTATCGACATAACTCTTCATCAAAGGGGGACAATTTGTCAAAAGAAGCGAAAGAAAGGTGGCCTTCTGTCGCAAGCAGCAAACCACTCATATAAAGTTGGGGACAAGTTCCTATTAACCAACTTTGAAACTCAACCGTGCCGGTGAAACCAAGATATCATTCGTCAAAATAGTTTCGGTATTAGCTGGAAAATCAATATAAGACAGAATGACAAATATCCTCCGAATATGGAGGAAATAAATTATATGAGGAAATTGATTGATATACCTCGTCACTCAAAAGTTTCGTAGGAAGTCAGCAAGCTACGGCTGACAAAGTTAAATTGAAATTCATAATTTTTTTTTACAAGGAATTTTCTTAATGTAATTCTTCCTTCATAGTGTGTAACATGCTGGATTTGAAAATTTGTTTTTTCTTAATTTGTTGTGTGTATGTTAAATTATAAAGGTATTATGAGCAGGTTGATGCTCTCAATCTGCTGATGAAGTACGGGTGTAAAAATAGATACAATTTTTTGTTAATTTCTTGTGTGTACATTTTTAATGTGTTATGAGCAGGTTACGCAGCGTGTAGCATGTTTTCAATATGATGAGGAATCAAGGCTATACAAATTTAAAACTTTTTTTTGGATCATTTTTTTGTGTCTAAATGTATAATGAGAAGAATGATGACCCTTTGAAATGATTAAAATTCTGAAGATGAATTAAGGTTAGTTAAATTGATTGAATTGGGTGTCAGGTAGCATTCCTCTTTGGAAAAAAAATGAATAATGATTTATGAGGATTAATTAACCAATTAAGTTTTGTTTGTCATATGCTATTACATGAAAAATGATAATTATGAATTGATAAATTGTGTTTTGTTTCCTAATGTAGTTACTTGATTTATGAAAATGATAAAATCACTATTTGTGCTTTATTTGATTTATGCTTTTAACCGATTAACGATGATGATGAAGTTAACCACCTTGACAAATATAATGCCCTATGCCCACATCAACACGGCTTTAGAAAAAACAGATCATGTGAAACACAATTAATAGGTTTAATAGAACTATCAAAAGGCTTAGACAAAAATGATCAAATAGATACAATATTACTAAACTTCTCAAAAGCATTTGACAAAATTCACCACCTTAGTTTACTTAAAAAAACTTAACTACTTTGGAATCTCAGGTTCCTTACATCACTGGATCCAAGACTTCCTTTTGGGCAGGGAGCAAACTGTAATAATTAATGGATCTAAATCTGCACCAATAAAGGTTAACTCAGGAGTTCCACAAGGAACTGTGCTAGGTCCCTTACTCTTTTTAATTTATATAAATGATTTACCCAACAACATCTCAACAGGTACAAAAGTTAGGTTATTTGCTGATGATTGTATAATCTATAGAACAAATTAAATCAGAACAAGACAGCAAAATTTTACAAAAAGACTTAGATGAATTGATAAAATGGGAAACTAACTGGAGTATGTCTTTCCACCCAGAAAAGTGTCTATTGTTAAGAGTAACAAAGAAAAAGAAACAAATAAATTCAAAATATTACATTCATGGAAAAGAAATGACCCAAACTAAAGATGCAAAATACTTAGGAGTCTTAATAAATGAGAAACTATCATGGAATCCCCATGTCAATGAAGTTATTAAAAATCAAACAAAACCTTAGGCTTTATAAAAAGAAACTTTAACAAATGTAATAGAGATATAAAACTAAAATGCGACCTCACTTTGGTGAGACCTGTACTAGAATATGCATCTTCTGTATGGGACCCATCCACCAAAGAAAACATTAAAAACTAGAACAAATTCAAAAAAGCGCTGCCAGATTCATTACTGGAGAATATTCGAAACTGACAAGAATAACACCATTAGTTAAATCATTAAACCTTGCAACACTAGAGAATAGAAGAACCAAGAGCAAAGTAGTAATCATACAAAAAGCAATTAATTCTAATTTAGAAATACAACACAAAGATAACTTAATACAACCCTCAGATAGACATAAGGATAAAAACACCTTTCTTATACCGTATGCAAGAACAAACACATACAAGTTTTCCTTCTTCCCGTCCGGAATTCGGGCGTGGAATGGGTTGCCTGAAGAATCCAGGAAAACCAACACTTTATCAACATTTAAATCTCTAATAAAAATGAAGTACTAAACACAAACCATAGATAAGCGTAGCACGCAATAATCTTCTGTATAGAAGGAGCGTCTGTAAACAGATAAGATAAGATGAAATGAATATTTTTGCTTGGTTTGTCTAATGGAATTACCTGACGTCTAATAATATTAATTGATTAATGATGATGATGATGATGATGCTGATGAAATGATGAAATAACTATGTGTGTTATGTTTGTCAGATGCTATTATCTGATTTTTCCAATGTCGGTAAAATTTTATCATGAATTTGACTGTTGTAGGAAATTGATGAAATTGAAGTTTTTGGAAACTTGTGTCTTTTTACGCAGTTCTCATCAAACCAGTCCTGAGGCCCCAGGATCTCTGTAGCTGTGGTGTAAATTAGCTCTCTGAGTGACGCCCAATCTGCATCCACTTCCAGACCGCTCTCGAAGGACTGCTTTCCGCTGGCGGTCTTCAGCTTGGCAACATTTAGACGTTTGGGGCCTTATTCCCTTGCTGGCGTCGTTTAGGCTGAATTTAGATGTTGAGCTTGGTGATGATGAGGCGGTTGTCTGTCCAGCATTCAGCGCCACACATGGACTTGGTCACTCGTACATCCTGCTTGTCCCTCTTCCTCACGATGACGTAGTCAATAAGATGGCAGTGCTTCGATCGGGGGTGCATCCATGACGTCCGATTACGGTGATCAGCAGTTCCTGTTCAGTGCAGGTCTGGAGCAAAAGAAGACCGTTGCTGTTGCAGTGGCCCATTCCATGAGGTCCAAGGACTTCTTCCCAGGCAATGTTGCCCTTGCCAACTCTTGCGTTAAAGTCACCTAGCATGATGATTTTCCCCCTTTGGAACATCGGCAATGACAGTGTGAAGTTCTTCGTAAAACGTTGCCTTCGGTACATCTGGGTTTGTCATGGATGGCGCGTAGGCACTAATGATGGTGAGGTGCTTCTTTCCAGCCATCAGTTGGAGTTTCATTGACATGAGCCTGTCGTTCACTCCATTTGGAAGTCCAGCCAGCTTTCCGACAAGAGTTGTCTTAACTGCAAAGCCAACGCCTACTTCACACCGCTCCTCACTAGGTCTGCCACTCTAGAATAATGTGTAATCGGAGCCTCTTTCACAAAGCTCTTCTTCACCCACGAACATGGTCTCGCTCAGGGCTGCGAGGTCGATGTCGTATCTGGCGAGTTCTTTACCAATCAGGTCTGTTCTCTTCTGAGGTTTGTCTACATCGTCTCTTTCCAGGAGGGTGCGCATATTCCATGCGCCCTATGTGAGAGGAACTTTCTTCTTTCTTTGTGTTTCGACCTCTGGTATAGTGTCCTCACCAGCCGCGGTGAGCTGGCTAGGAAAGGCTGGAGCAGGCAATGTTTGGGGTACCTTTTCTAGCCCCTTCGTCGTGCCATGGAGGCAAGCAGTGCATTCCTGAAGAGAGCTGTTGGATTCTCCACCTCTTCTCCGTGTCAGCGAAGAACGATCAAATCCCAGGGCCGCATGTGTGCAGGGTTACGGCTACGGCTCACAGTGTACTCACACCTGCCGCTTCGTCGCTTGTCTGTCGCCACTGGACTTGACGGTGAATGATGGAATGGGATGGATGACAAAAGTGACTTGCGCGATGACTTGGATCTAAGTGAGAAAGAATTGAGCAGTTCGTCGATCTCACTCTCTTGCCCGAGACCATCTTGATCCAGTTGCAGGATAGAGTCGAGACTGCTGGTGACGGAGACGTAATGTCATGTATGTCTTGTGATACCCTTAGTGTTCCACAACGCTTTGATGAGAATATCCTCTTTGACCGTTGACCATCTAGTTAGAATATAGTGGTTCCTCTGCTCCACCCACAGAATCCAGTATGCACGTGAAAGGGTAGACATACCTACATCACCGAGGGTTTGAGACCCATTGGCTACCTTCACCAACTTTAGCCAGCCAGTGGAGGCCGTTGCCCGGGCTACAGTTTCTTGGAGCCACTGGTGAGAGCTGAGTGACAAGTGGGGACCAAGGGTGGGCGAACTACCCCCCTAAAGCAGATGCGGCCCACGAGGCCCTCTCGTCGGGCCCCTGGAGACATGTTGAAAATTACAGGGGTATGGAAATGGGACTTTGCTGCAGACATTTTTTTTAGTCCCATAACCTCGTGGTCATTATAACCCCGTAGTCGTAGGGGTTCTAATGTTTACATTAGAAGATTCTCGGGCTTGATAGACCTGTCGGCGCCCATCCCTCTCCAGGTCAGCGGAATACTTTCTTAGCGTTAGTCATTCATCAATATTTCTTTAACGTGGAATCGATCCCACGCCCCTCAGCTTGTGAGGCGAGCGCACTATTGACATCGCTATCCAGCCGCTGTAAACATTACTGGTCATTTAAAATTTCTGAACCTAAAACTACAAGGAGAGAAAAGTCTTGTTTCTGATCTATACAATCACCTAAAGGCCTTCAGATCTAAACTTGTCTTGTTTTTGGAACAAGTATAGGCTAACAACTTGACTCACTTTCAGCAGTGCAAGGTCTTCATGGTTGAAGCAACAGCTGAGTTCCCCACATAATTTGCATGTGAGATCATCAAAGACCTCCAGCTGCAGTTTCAGGAGCGGTTTTCTGATTTGGATTCAAAGACAGAAGAAGTGAGGCTATTTCAAAATCCATTTGAAGCAAATGTGGCCAGTTGCTCAGATGAACTGCTGCTGGAGGTCATTGATTTGCAAGCAAATGACCTCCTTAGTGACATGTTCAAAGAAGGACTTTTGAGTTTTTACCAATTTTTGCCCAAGGAAGACTTTCCTAATGTCAAAGCTTTTGCATCAAGAAACCTTTCAATCTTTGAAACAGCATACTTGTGTGCGAACAGACATTTTCGAGCATGAAATATGTGAAGAACAATTTGAGAACTAATTTGTCTGATGATAATCTCAGGTCGCTGTTGATGTTAAGGACATCAAATCTAAAGCCAGAGATATCTACTATTTTGGCATCCAGGAAACAATTTCACGATTCCCACTAATACAGGTGTTCATTTGCAGTGTATCAATGTATTATTGAATAATATGACAAATAATATTTAATAATATTAATTTTATAAATATAATAAAATAATATTAAATATATAATTAAAAACAACATCTATGTTTTGATTCTTTCTGGACCTGTAGTGTGTAGTCGGCCCCCTAACTGCTGTTTGACAGTCATGCGGCCCTCCGGCAGAAAAGTTTGGAGACCCCTGCCCTAGAGGGCACGAAGTGTTCCCCCCACCGGAGGAACTACCCCTCCTTGAGCACCCCATACACCCCGGCTAGATTATACGAAATGAGTGAAAGCAGACTCAAGTTCCACGAGTACTGATTTTCCCTACAACCGGTACCATCTAGGTTCTCTACAATTACAATATTCTCCAAAATAAAACACCAAGCAATTTTTATCATCCATACATACTGTAACTTTGTGTTTGTTTTGTGACACAATTTTTATCATCCATACATACTGTAACTTTGTGTTTGTTTTGTGACACAATTTTTATCATCCATACATACTGTAACTTTGTGTTTGATTTGTGACACAATTTTTATCATCCATACATACTGTAACTTTGTGTTTGTTTTGTGACACAATTTTTATCATCCATACATACTGTAACTTTGTGTTTGTTTTGTGACACAATTTTTATCATCCATACATACTGTAACTTTGTGTTTGTTTTGTGACACAATTTTGCAGTTGTATTTTTTTAAAGTTATGGTTAACTGTATTGTTTCCCTTTTTTTCTAAAATAGGGAATCGAATGGGGAAAACAATTATGGAAAACATAAAGTAAAACAGAAGAAAACAGAAAGAATGCAAATAGATTTTTATTTTTTAAAACACGATAAAAGCAGCTGCGTTTATATACTTCTATATATTTATATAATCATGGTATATTGGTGTAATTGACTGCATGGTCTTAAAACTAACCATCTAATTATGAATGAAAATAAAATAAAATCATTACACAATTTGTTTTTCTAGCATTAAAGGCTTGTCACTCAAATATTTGTATAAGTAACAACGCAAAATTAAAATAGTTCCGCAAAACTTTGCTATACTTATGATGACGAGCTGTTGTTTTTAATTTGTTAACTTGATACCTAATTGACATAATTAATTTTATCAAATATGTTAAACAATTTTTGAATTAAATTTTAAAATTTATTTTGTAGATGAATACAAAATTCTGTAGATTAAAAAATATATTTAAAACATGGAAAAGCAGTATAATAGAATAAGGATTAAATAAATTACAAACGACCAATATTTATTTTTAAAAATATAATAAAATAAAAAGCCAATACAATGAAAACAAAAATTAAAAGAAACAGTAAAAACAAATAACAAAAAACAAAAAAAGGCCTTGCGGTTGCCTCCAAAACTCCAATTAATAAACATTGTCTTAAGATTATGAGGTCTGAAAATTAGATGTTAATTAACTATATAATAATTTAACTTTAATTACATTTAAAGTTTTTTGACATATAATAGAAAAAATTGAATTGTAGATTATCAATTATCTAATCTAACGTAAGTTAGATAAACATTGAAAACTTGCCAATCCTTTTATTTTCCACTTAATATCAAAACAATTTGACTAATGTACATGTCATGATAATGATTTTTAGCCTTAAAAATGTTGCTGCTGTGTATGAAAGTATCCTGATTGTAGGCTACTATTTTTTTTTAAAATTAATTTTTTGGTAATATTTTTAAAAATTAAAAAAAAACAACTCACTGTTAAGTTTTCCAGAAGGGTTCTAAAATTTCCATTTTTATGTTTTAAAATCACCATGTAAACTACTATATAAAATTACAGTATTTTTTCACCCCACTTTTCATTTACTTTTCTCTTTTTTAAATTTTAGATTTCCATCAAAACGTTTGATTTTTTCATTAACGAGAATGACTAACCTCCTAATACATCATATTATTTTCAACCTATAATCATAAAACGCTAGTGAATCATCAGAGTTTCACAAGACAACCACTTTACTAGTTACAATCATCGTCATGACTAGCTGGCTTGACGGCGTACCCAACTCCAGCACCAATCGCACTCCCAGCTACAATCCCTCCAACTCCAACAGCCCCGGCAGCACCAATGGACTGAGCGGCAGCTACAACACCCACGCCGACGCCAGTGGTCCATGCTGCCGACATCGCTGAGGCTGCTAGGGACCCAGCAGCTATTCCGGCTGTAACAAGAATTAGTGATATTCAAAGTTATTTCATGTTTTCATGCATTTGTCTTGCTATAATCAGTTACTGTTTTATCCAATCATTTGTGGCTACTTGCCGCATTAACCCTGTCATAACAATCATTATTTAAGTTAATATAACGCTACAAAAGTACGTAACATTCATTCTTTACTGGTTGAAAGGCAGTTATTCTATACTGATAAAGTATTCACTTCCGAACAACATGCTTTAACAAACAATACAGTGGTACCACTATTTTTAGTGCCTTCATCGTTATTTTCAAGATGGTTTAATTAAAAGGAAAGTGTCCTGTTTGATATTTTTTCTGTATCGATTAAAAATAATTTTTGTAAAAGTTTTTAGTTCACATTCGGTATAGAAGCCAATGTTTTTCTTAAAGTTCTTTTTTGATAAACAAATATTTAGTAATACATAAATATCATTTTGAATGAATAATGATCAAACAACTAGTAGCCTCATATTAAGGCGTCAAGTGTGTCTGGGGGTGGCCTACATTAGATTCTGAGAACCATTCGCTTTGTTCTCTTTGTGGCTTCACCATCGGAGCGTAGACAGCGCGCTGAACAATGTTACAAAGCCGACCACAGTTGCCATTGTTGAACAGCATCAACACCCGACATTCATATCTTAAGTTTAAATATAAATTGTAACATTTTTACAAAGTAGGCTTTAGAAAATAATTCGATAAACTAGCATGTAACCTACCTGACGTAAAGCCGGCCGCTGTTAATGCTACTGGAGCAACTACGACAGCTGCCACGCCCCCAGCTACTGCACCAACCGCCTCAAAGACCCAGGCCTCAGTGGGATTTGGAAATATCAGAAGTACGACGATAGCAACGATCAAATGTTTTCTCATTGATGGAGTCATTTCCTGATAAAAAATAATAAATTTATATGAGAGAGAGAGAGAGAGAGAGAGAGAGAGAGAGAATAAACCAATAAACGTACGTTAATACTCTCTAACAGAGTTGATCGCATACGTTGGTAATAAAACGTCCAAGACCAACATCTAATTAAAAATCAACTTTAGTTCAAGCATAGCAATCAAATCTAACACACTTGTATTGATATAAAAAAAAATACAGCAGGCCTCCACGGGCTGCAGAAAACCTCGTACGCGCCTGCATTTGGCCAGCTGGCCGCAGTTTGCCCACACTTGCTCTATAACCATCATGGTAGAAAACCATATACCTTTTTGGGTTGTATTCTCTCGAACATTAAACATTTTCCTTATAATTATAATATTTAAAAAAGGGATCAAATTTACATGAAAAAATAGTTCTGATTTCACTTGAATTTAACTGTAAGTGTAACATCACTCGATATAAGTTGTAACGTCTAGCTTTCGTTTAAAGAATCGGAAACATTTAATGAAGCATCATTGGAATCTATCTCATAAAGAGGATGCAGTAAAATATAAACCACCACTGGGTAGAAATAAGAATCACCATGCCATGATATGGTGTGAGAACTTACCAGGAACTGATGACACTGTAGATGAGAAAAACTGTAGCAACTTACAGAACTTGATCTGATAGAGGAGGAGTGGAGCACCGTCAGGCTTTGCCAGAACGAGGGCCGTTCATGCAGCTTTTATCCCGGGCCAGTGCCACGTCAACTTTAGTTACACGTGACTGTATTTCATTTTCGGTTTCCCTACTACGTGGAATTGTCATGGCAGCTGTGTATTAGCAACGTGATGTTTACCTAGCCAAGGTCAGACGCTCTTGTTATTCGACAAATTTTAGGGCTTTTAAATTGAAGCAAGATTTTTTTTTCATTTTAGAATTTAATGTATGTTTGAGGACTTGAGCAGGGGCGTAACTTTATTACTTGAAACCAGGAGTAAACCAGGAGGAAATTTCCGAACATCGTTTTTAGCTGTATTCTCGTCTGATAGTCTGGTTAACACCACGTAAATTAGACAATGGAAAACGCCGCCCATGTTAGAGGGAACAAATTTCCATTTAGGGAGGCAAAGCTCTTTTTAATACGCAACTGTACGCGTATACTGTGATTTTAAGGTTATATATTTCTTAAAAGTTAATTTCAAGTCATGTATCTTTTATTCGTTTGAATTATTTTTAGCTACAACCTGTGCCATATAATAAAGTTATTTTCCATTGCACCTCTACTAATAATACTAATAATCAAATTAGATATTAACTTGCTAATTTTTTGAAATACCAATGACAATATGGCGGACATGTATCGAAATGTCAGTTGCGTTATGTTTTTTAGATCTAATAAAATTTAGATAGAACTTTTAACAGTGACCAAAGTTTTTTTGAAGAAGTCTCGAACCCAATGCTTCGTAAAACGTCATTTACGTTAACCACGTGATCAGTTGGGCTTTTCAAATGCAATCACATTTGTTCCTTAAGATCTAAGCCTTAGTTATACTGTGATCTCACACTTAACTCTTAAATATTTCAATCCATAGAAAACAAACAGGAAGTTTCACGATTTAAATTGTTATCTCTAGAGCCTTTTTTTGGTGCAGATTTGAAATCTGTTAAATGCAAAAGCGGCCGTCCATAAATGACGTCACGCGATTTTGGCCGATTTTCTCTCCCCCTCGTCACGCGTCGTCAAAAAACTTAAAACCCCCTTCCAATATGGCGTCGCAAACTTTTGCCGCCCCCCCCCCATAAAAGCTGTCTTTCTATTTGAAAAAGAGCATTTTTAAAATCAATTTTTGTCATTTAAGTATGTATTTACTGTAAATTTGCAATCTAATATCGTAACACACGTGATATCATGTAAAACGTAATGGAATAAATTGTAAGCATTCAAATATTTAAGTGGAACTTTTATTTAAAGTTGCCAGTATTGCTGTGCAACATCTCTAAACTGCTGCGCGGCGTCGGTCAGATATCTGCGCGACCGCGAACCCCGCAGCTTAAAGGGAACATTGGTCGCCAACTGTCGACTAAAAATATTAACTATCATGAAAATTTGTTATATTTAGTAAAAACTTTACTGAAAATGACTTAAAATATTTAAAATTCATGAGTTTCGCGGATCACATGGCTTATATAAAAGGGGTCGCCACCAAAAAAAAAGGTTTGGAACCACTGGTTTAAGGGAATTATAATTAATTTATACCATTTTTATTTGGATATTCGTGTTTTTAATGCAATGCTTTTAGTATATTTTTCAAAAATTATAAATTATTATTATTGAATTCATAAATATATTTGCTAAATTTGTGTGGCTATTTCGTGTTTACCATTGCTTGAACATCGAGTTACGCTATTCTTTAAAAATATTACAAAATAAAAACTACGTAAACCAAACTTGTCACAACACTGCCTTGTCTATTTTAGTAATACGTATCAACCGTTCAAGGTAATAATGACCTTTGACTACCCTCCAAAATTTGAAACCACATAAGAAATAAATGGGCCTGTGTGTTCACTCTCCTAGAAACATTCCTTAGTTCTATCTTCTTGAAAAGACTTGGGCAATGACCGTGAACTCGTTGTGGGAAACTAGTTCTTTTGAGAGTATCGTGTTACCCGAGCAATCAACATCCGTGTTTAAGCTATTTGGGGTTTAACTTTATGTAAGTATGTATGTATGTATGTATGTATGTATGTATGTATGTATGTATGTATGTATGTATGTATGTATGTATGTATGTATGTATGTATGTATGTATGTATGTATGTATGTATGTATGTATGTATGTATGTATGTATGTATGTATGTATGTATGTATGTATGTATGTATGTATGTATGTATGTATGTATGTATGTATGTATGTATGTATGTATGTATGTATGTATGTATGTATGTATGTATGTATGTATGTATGTATGTATGTATGTATGTATGTATGTATGTATGTATGTATGTATGTATGTATGTATGTATGTATGTATGTATGTATGTATGTATGTATGTATGTATGTATGTATGTATGTATGTATGTATGTATGTATGTATGTATGTATGTATGTATGTATGTATGTATGTATGTATGTATGTATGTATGTATGTATGTATGTATGTATGTATGTATGTATGTATGTATGTATGTATGTATGTATGTATGTATGTATGTATGTATGTATGTATGTATGTATGTATGTATGTATGTATGTATGTATGTATGTATGTATGTATGTATGTATGTATGTATGTATGTATGTATGTATGTATGTATGTATGTATGTATGTATGTATGTATGTATGTATGTATGTATGTATGTATGTATGTATGTATGGTTGTATGTATGGTTGTATGTATGTATGTATGTATGTATGTATGTATGTATGTTGTATGTATGAGTATGTATGTATGTATGTATGTATGTATGTATGTATGTATGTATGTATGTATGTATGTATGTATGTATGTATGTATGCATGTATGTATGTATGTATGTATGTATGTATGTATGTATGTATGTATGTATGTATGTATGTATGTATGTATGTATGTATTTATGTATGTATGTATGTATGTATGTATGTATGTATGTATGTATGTATGTATGTATGTGTGTGTGTGTGTGTGTGTGTTTGTGTGTGTGTGTGTGTGTTTGTGTGTGTGTGTGTGTGTGTGTGTGTATGTATGTGTGTATGTATGTATGTATGTATGTATGTATGTATGTATGTATGTATGTATGTAGGTATGTATGTATGTATGTATGTATGTATGTATGTATGTATGTATGTATGTATGTATGTGTGTGTGTGTGTGTGTGTGTGTTTGTGTGTGTGTGTGTGTGTTTGTGTGTGTGTGTGTGTGTGTGTGTATGTATGTATGTATGTATGTATGTATGTATGTATGTATGTATGTATGTATGTATGTATGTAGGTATGTATGTATGTGTGTATGTGTGTATGTGTGTGTGTGTGTGTGTGTGTGTGTGTATGTATGTATGTATGTATGTATGTATGTATGTATGTATGTATGTATGTATGTATGTATGTATGTATGTATGTATGTATGTATGTATGTATGAATGTATGTATGTATGTATGTATGTATGAATGTATGTATGTATGTATGCATGTATGTATGTATGTATGTATGTATGTATGTATGTATGTATGTATGTATGTATGCATGTATGTATGTTATATGTATGTATGCATGTGTGTATGTATGTATGTGTGTATGTGTGTATTTGTGTATGTGTGTATGTGTGTGTGTATGTGTGTATGTGTGCATGTGCGTGCGTGCATGCATGCGTGCGTGCGTGCGTGCGGGCGTGCATGTATGTATGTATGTATTTATGTATGTATGTATTCATGTATGTTTGAATGTATGTACGTGTATGTATGTCTGTATGTATATATTTTGCATGAAAAATGTCTTTGTACTCTATTTTAGTATGTACATAAATGGGGACACCGCCATTTGAAAGATTAGCTCCCTTAAATACGCGGCTCATGCGTAATTCGCTTTACACAGGACTTGCATCACCCATACCCACATCAATAGATTCGAAGAAAAATTAAACTGAAACTCAGTGGTTTATTGAAAGGGAGCATGACATACAGAGAGACACATAGATTATAAACAAATGTTGCAGTGCTGTAAAAATGATAAGCAACAGCAACTTACATTTTGAAAATCTATTTATTACAGAAAAATATGTTAAACCCACACAGTAGACATTTTTACACGGGCATTTAAATGTATATTTCGTTTAAATAACCGCAGTTGTCTTTACTTTTTCCAAATAACCACAGTTGTCACTAATCCGTCAAAATAACCGCAGTTGTCCCTTCTTTTTCAAAATAACCGCAGTACGCTAATCTGTCAAAATAACTCCACTAGTCTCTAATCTGTTTAAATAACAGCAGGCCAGAGGAGAGCTCGTAATATCACGTTGGGGAGAGAAATGGTGAGAAGAGCAGATCAGATCAGTTTTAAATTAACATTTGTATGTATGTATTTTTGTGTATAGAGGAAAAGTGATAGGTGCGTTGATGTGTGCCATTTTGTTGTTGCTGAAAATGCTATACTTATGATTTGTCAATAATAAAAGAAAATTTCATTAAATATAGGAACTAAAAGAATATTTAAAAAAAAATATTAAACGTAAACAAATTCCCGGTAAATTGAATATTCCAAGAACACATTTATAGAAGTATGTGAATAAAATACAACTGCAATCACAAGACCGACTTTTGCAAGAGCTGTGAGTATCGTATCAAGTATTGATGCAGTGAAATCAAGATGACGAAAGCGTTGAAATTGCATTTTACATTTACGTAATTTCGATGTTTATAACGCATTCGTCAGATTAAAAACAACCACTTTATCACGTGATATGAGATAAGGTAATTTCAATTGTTGATAATAACGAATAAAATTTACTTATGATTACACAGCGTATTATCTTTTTCAGCACTTTGATAAGTATCTTACCATGGTGGTAAAATTAAAACAGGTTAAGGAGGAAACTACTTTTCTGATCTCCAGCCTTACTGTAAGGGAGAGAATTCATGCATATAAATAATGTATTGATTTTGTATTACCTCTTGGTTCCAAAATCATTTCAAGCAAATAGAGTTGTAGCTTATACTTATGCCTGATATCCATAGGGGCCATAAAGTACGTCACGCGGTTTTTGACAATTTTTGACCCCCCTACCCTCCCTGTCACAAACTTTCACCAAACTAGGGATCCCCCTCCCCCAAAGTATATCACACTTTCGAATTTTTTTTACTGAATACCTAATGAAAATTTTAAATTTAATACTTAAATTACACTTCACTATTAAACTGTATTAAAGTATAAAATTTCCACTTAAAAGTACGGATGTACCGGATTCAAAATTTTGAAATCCGGCCGGGGCTGAATTAGGCCGAATTTATGAAGTGAAATCCGGCTGAAGCTGGAATCAGATTTGTTAAAATGGCTGGATTCGGGATTTGCAGGGGCCATTATGATTATGTATATAAATTAGGAATCTACCGGCTAGCCGGATTTATGAAGTGAAACCTGCCGGAGACAAAGCCGGAGCCGGATTTTTAAAAATCGCCAGATTCCGGATTTGCGGAGCTGGAGCCGACATCCCGTACACCCCCACATAAAAAAACTATCAGATTATTAAAATGACTTTAATAGTAGAATAGTTAATTGCCAACAGCTGTCACAGTTATTCAATGAAACAGTTACTCAATCTAGATCGAATTTGAAAACAAAATTTGCAAAAAATTGGACTTTGCAATTATATAATACACATCATTTATCTGCTACCTTTTCATATACAATGGGTGAGGTCAGGTTTTAGATAATCTCCCGATTATGCATTCTATTGACACAGGATAAGAAGTAGATTAGCGAAACTTGACCTCAACCAGGGATTAAATAATAAAAAGGAAACAAAACAAATTGACTTAAAAAAAGACTAGATTGACAAATTATGTGACCAAGTCTTGTGCTATTTTGAATCTGTTTATTATGGTCCTATGAATTATGTTTCATTCAAAAATATTCACTGGACATCGTCTTTCATCCATAGTTGCGACTGACATCAATCTTTCACCATCATCGTTTCCTGGAAGGATAATTGCAGACAGACAATTTCGTCCTCATCTAGCCACTCAACAGCCTCTGTATGTGCATTTTCTCTTCTGGAAAAAACGGCCATAGGTTCTCTTTGCCTTCTAGAAGCGATTCTCAAAGGACGGATGTGTTTTAACTGAGGTGATTCTTGAACAGTTTAAGTCAGCACATTCTCCTGAGCCCGAGCTCTGTGTTGTCCTGTATGAGTCTTCAACATTGTTTGTGAGGCAAAATATAAGTGACATACTTTGCAAGGTCGATGACATAAACTGGTAATCATATGGTTGTACTTAGACAACTCCTCTTGATCTTGGCATAATGTCATCAAATTTGAGAGTTTGTGTTACAAACAAGGAAGGACATTTATGAAAATCTCCATCTGCTCTTTCTGAAACTTTGAGTCCATAAACTGTTTGGTTGATTGGGATTGGAGGAGGGGAAGAATATTGAAGGAAAACGTGGAAATATGAGCTTCAATATATGTCGCAACATTTTATGTCCTGATATTTAACAATTTGAGTGAAATATTGGCTGGTGCGAACATGATTGTCAAACCATTCCTGATCCTTATATTAGTTCTGCTGCATACAATTCAGATTTATAAACAACACATTCAGGAGATACGCATTTCATGCTATTTTGACATTAAACTAATTCTAATGTTTCACAAAATTTTTGAAAATTATTTTTAAAGCTATTTAAATTCTACTAAAAAAATAAAAAAGAAAAAAATATATATAAAATAAATGTGTGTCATCACACATGGCCTGACCCCCCCCTGTCACAATGTGTCACACTTTCTACCCTCCCCCCTACCCCCTCGGAGCGTGACGTACTTAATGGACGGCCCCATAGCTTATGTCTGTTTCTCATAGCTTATGTCTGATATCCATAGTTTATGTCTGATATCCATAGCTTATGTCTAATATCCATAGTTTATGTCTGATATCCATAGATTATGTCTCATATCCATAGCTTATGTCTGATATCCATAGATTATGTCTGATATCCATAGCTTATGTCTGATATCCATCGCTTATGTCTGATATCCATAGATGTTTTTCTATAGTGTGTTTTATTAGTTTTTATTAGTAAAGACGAATTTAAAACCAGATATAACACTCGAGTAGACTTCTAACAATGTTAGAATAAATTAATTTGGTAAAGCATTTTTTTCAAATTAAAACAAATAGAAAACCACAAAGACTGTTGATTAGTATAACGAAACAATAAACAATAGTCATAGAGAAAGTCGTTAAAAGCATTTAAAACATGAAAAAGCAGTATGATCCAATAAGAATTAAACAAATTATACACCACCAATATTTATTTTAAAAATTTAAAACAAAAACATACAATAAAAACAAAGTTAAGATAGACTGTCAAATCAATTGACAAAGAAAAGAAAAATAATCGCGTTGCGGTTGGCTCAAAAAATCAAATTATTAAACATTGCCTTGAAGTTTATGATATCTGAAAATTATATGGCCAAAGTATTTTGCCATAGAATAGAGAGTTGTCATTGTCGAGTATCAACAATCGTATCTAACGAGTCGACGTTAGATAAACATTGAAAACTTGCCAATCCTTTTATTTTCAACTTTATATCAACAAAATTTGACTCATGTACATGTGAGGATAATGATTTTCAGCCTTAAAACATGTTGCTGTTGTAAATGGAAGTATCCTGATGGCAATATATTTTAACATTAATTAATTTGGAATATATGTATATATATAACCAAATAACTAACTCAAGTTTTCTAGAACGGTTCTAAAGTGTCCATTTCTGTGTTTTAAAATGACTCTGTCAATTACGATATAAAATTACAGGCTAATTTTTTTTTCGACTGTTGTCCATTTCAATTTTAAATTTCAATTGAAACTTAATTATTTCATTAACGATGAGGATTTATTATTATCAATATCATATTTTTTTCAGCCTATAACCAATAAAAGCTAGTGAATCATCAGAGTTTTACAAGACAACCACGTCACTAGTTAGAATCATCGTCATGGCTAGCTGGCTTGACGGCGTACCCAACTCCAGCACCTACCAGACTCCCAGCAGCAATCCCTCCAAAACCTACACCGGCAGCGGCGACGGACTGAACGGCAGCTACAACACCCACGCCGAAGCCAGTGGTCCAGGCTGTCGACATCGCTAAGGATGCTAGGGACCCCGCAGCGATTCCGGCTGTGACAAGAATTAGTGATATTCTAAGTTATTTCATGGTTTCATGTATTTGTCTTTCGATAGCAAGTTTCCGTTTTATCCAATCATTTGTGGCTACTTGCCGCATTAACCCAGCCATAGCAATCATAATAGTAGTTAAAACTAATGCACCCTACAACAGTACGATACATTCAATCTCTACTGGTTGAACGGCAAGTTTTATAGTTATAAAAGCTCGACTTGCTAACAATTTGCTTTAATAATACTGCTAATGTGTTGATACCATCACATTAATTTTAAAGATGTTTTAACTAAAGTGAACATGTCCCTGCTTGAGATTTTTTCGGTATCGTTTAAACATAATATTTTTTTTAAAATATGAAGTACACATTTGATCTTGAGGAAAATGTCTTTTTATGCTTTTATGAGAAACTAATATTTCACGAAACCCAAATATCATTTTGAATGGAAAATGATCGAACAATAAGCAGCATCATAAGGCGTCGAATGTGTCTGGGGTGGCCTACGTGATTGTCTGAGAACCCTTCGTTTTGTTGTCTTTGTGATTTCACCATCGGAGCGTAGACAGCACGTTGATGAATGATACAAACATGAACCTAGTTGCCATTTGTGAAAAGCGCCTACACCCGACAATCATATCTCAAGTCTAAATATAAACCGTCACATTAGTTGACAACAGCTGACTCTACAGAAATCAATTACCGTATATACTCGTTCTAAAGTCGACCTTTTTGGACAAAATCTAGGAGGAAAGATTTGGGGGTTGGCTTACAAGGGGGTCATGGGTGATTTATGCATGTACACTGAATATCGGTGTTGTTATTGTAAGTCATTAAGGTCTTTTTCCACATTCTACAAGATTCGACTGCTCTACTAGAAGCTATAAAATATTATTAAACATCTGCACTTACCTTATATAATAATTTTATTTATTTTTGTGATTATTTTAATAAATTGTTTTACAAATTTTGTTTTCAACAAGTCAACGAGGAAATTAAATGCACGCGCTTTCGACACCGTCTAGCAAAGCAATTTTTTAAAAAATACCATGAACTCTTTCCTAAAAAAGAGCACAAATACAGAGCTAAGTTGTACAAAGTACAATCATAATGACCGATTTAGCATGTAGAGTTTTTTAAAAAGTGTACCATTTTTTCACGCTACTTTTTATTTTATTTTTATTTTTATTATTTTTTTTTGGGGGGGGGGAAATGGGGGGGGGGTCGACTTACGAGTGGGTTACATACTTTTAATACTTTTCTTTTCCAAAAGAGGGGGGGGTGTCGGTTTATGAACGAACGGGCTATAAAACGAGTATATACGGTAATTGAAAAATTACATAAATAAAAAACGTATTCGTAAGCAGCCTTGCGTTTACAGTGTGGCATTTAGAAAATAATTTGATAAAATAGTATATAGTATACCTGAGGTAAAGCCGACAGCCGGTAAAACGATGGGAGCAATTGCGGCAGTTGCCAAGCCCCCAACTACTGCACCAACCGCCTCAAAAATCCAGGCTTGAGTGGCAGGGGATGATAGCAGAAGTAAGATAGCAACGGTCAATTGTTTTCTCATTGATGGAGTCATTTTCTGACGAAGAATAATACAATTATATACGAGAGAGAAAATAAACCAAAAAACATTCGTTAATACTTTCTAACAGAAGTCGTGGCATAAGTGGATCATAAGCTTCCAAGAAAAGCATTTAATTAAAAATCATCCTTAGTTCAAGTTTAACCATCAAATTTAACACACTTGTATTGATTTTTAAAAAAAAACGTTCCAGGCTTCCGCGGCCCGCACAAAACCTCGTACTGGGATTCATGTGGCCCGCGGGACGCAGTTTTCCCACACCTGCTCCATAACCATGGCATGAAAGATAGAACACCCTTTTCATTATAGAACTTTGTGTGTTTTCTTCTCTCGGATATTACAATTTTTCATTATACTTATGGTATGAAAAAATGTACAAAAATAATATTTCTCATCTCATTTCACTTGAATTTAACTACAAGGGCAGCATCACTCGATATACTCTATAACGCCTGGCTCTCTTTTAATGATTCGGAAAACTTAATGAACCATCATTGGAATCTATAAATACAACGAATAGCTAAAAAATATAAACCACCAAAAGGGTAGAAATAAGAATCACCATGCGATGATATTGTGTGAATACTTACCGGGAACTGATGGAACTGCAGATGAAAAAAACTGAAGATCGCAGAGCTTGGTCTGATTAAGGTGGAGTTGAACAATGCGAAGACTTGCCAGAACTGGGGCTCTGGATACAACTTTTGTATCGGGCCAATGCCACGTCAGCTTTAATTACACGTGACAGTGTTTTATTTTCTGTTTGCCCACCACGCCTAATTGGCCAGGCAGGTGTGCATTAGCAACGTGATGTTTACCTTTTCAAGGTCAAACGCTATTGTTCATAGACAAATTTCAGGGCTTTCAAAGTGAAGAAATAATTATTACTTTTGTCCTTTTATAATTAAATGTATGTTTAGTGACTTGAGCAGGGGGCGTAACTTTATTACTTGACACCTGGAAGAACTAGACTTGTATCTCAATGGAAATTTTCCGGACATCGTTTGTAGCTATATCCATCTTGTTAACACCAGATAAATAAGACAATGGAAAACGCCGCCCATGTTAGAGGAAAAAAATCTCCCTTATGGGAGGCATAGCTCTTTTTGCTACGCCACTGTATACTGTAAGTAAAAGGTTATATATGTCTTTGACGTAACATTCAAGTCATATATCGTTTATTTGTATCAATTTAGTTAATCTAGTTCTAGCTAAAACAATCGCCATATAATAAAGTTATTTTCCATTGCACCTTTACTAATAATCAAATTAATCCTTAGCTAATTGGCTGCATTACCAATGACAATTTGGACGACTCGTTTGTTAATGTCAGTTGTGTGATGTTACCATCAAATAAAATTTAGAGATATGCTTTAACACTAACCAAAGTGTTAGAACTCTGGAACCAATTGCTTCGAAAAACGTCAGCCACATTAACCACGTGATCAATTGAGCTCTAGAAATCAATGCCTTTAAAATACAATCAGATTGGCTCCTTGAGGTCTAAGCCATAGATATAATGAGAGCTCCCACTTAACTATTTCAATCCATAGAAAACCAACAGGACGTTTCAAGATTTTAATTGTTAGCTCAAGAGCCTTTTTGTGTGCAGATTTGCAATCTGCTGAAGGCAAAGTTGTTACAAGTAACCATTTTTCTTAAATAATTTTAATGTTTTAATTTAACTACGTTAATCAATAGGCTTTTAAAAAAAATGTTTTAAATTATTGACATTTCTTGTAAACACATTTAAACATATGTGTTTAAAAATATATAGATTAAAATAGCTAAATTAAATAACAACGTTAGTAAAGGGAAATATGATTAATTGATAAAATTATTTGTATATATTCCAGTCTCTAATGCAATGTTTTTATAATATATTTTTCAAAAATTATAAATTATTATGCCTGCGTTCATAAAAATATCTTGTTAAATTTTGGTAGAAATTCGCTTTTACCCTAGCCTGGACATTGATTTTCCCCATTATAAAATAATTTTTATTTTAGATACATTAATTTGTAAACAAACCTTTTAAAAACATGTGTTGTCTCTTTCAGTGCTACCTTTCAACCTATTACAGGTAATTCTGACCTTGAACTACCCTCTAAAATATGAATCAATTTATCAATTAGGGCTTTGTGATCTCTCTCCTATAAATATTTCCAAAGTTAGAAAAGATTTGGCCAATGACAGTGAACCAGTTGTGGAATTGAGTTCTCATTAGGGTGTCAATGTTGCTGAAAAAAGCTGCCCGGGTACCAGTCTAAATTTTAAACGGGTGTCCTTTCAAAACGCCGCATAATTTTTGCCCGGGCCCAATTTTTCTACCGGGTTCCCGGGTACCCGTTGACTGGCCTAGTTCCTATATTCCCAGGTACCCGTTGACTGGCCTACTTCCTATATTCCCGGGTACACGTTGACTGGCCTAGTTCCTATATTCCTGGGTACACGTTGACTGACCTAGTTCCTATATTCCCGGGTACACATTGACTAGCCTAGTTCCTATATCACCGGGTACCCGTTGACTGACCTAGTTCCTATATCCCCGGGTACCCATGAACTGACCTAGTTCATATACGGGTATTGTGTTTACGGAGCAAACAACATTCCATGTTTAAGGTTTTTCGGATTTAACTTTAAATTGATGTATGTATGTGTGTATATAGATAGCATTATGTTATGTTATGTCTTTGTACGCCATTTTGTTCATAAATGGAGACGCTGAACATTCAAGGATTATCTCCCTTTTAATCCCGCGGCACATGCGTAATTCGCTTTACACAAGGATAATAATCCATACTAACAACAATAGATTTTTTTTTAAAATGTCAACCTAACCGCAATTGTTTATTGAAAGGGAGCATAACACAATGATAGACACAAGGTAATAAGCAAAGGTTGAAACTCGTTAAAAATTATAAGCAACATCCACTTAATTTTAAAAAATCTATTTAAAGAAGAAAAGTGTGAAACAAACTCAGCCCACTTATTTTACACGTACATTTCAAAGTTTCGTTTATTAAAATAACCGCAATTGTTAATAATCTCATAGTTATTGGTCAGCAGGCCAGAGGAAAGCTCAAAATGTCGCCTTGAGGAAGGAAATGATAGGTAGGACAGATCAGATCAACTATAAAACATATTTAATGTTTGTGTATAGAGCTAGAGTGACATAAACATTGACGAATTTTGTGTCATTGTGTTGATGTTGTTGAAAATGCAATAATTATACCTTTGGCATTAATGAAATAAAATTAAACTATAAACGGATATTAATATTATATTTTGTAAAAGTATTAAAAATAAAAATTGATTTTAAAAACCATACTGGTAATAGACGTATGAGAATAAATTACAACTGCACTCACAAGATCGATTTGTCAATGAACTCTGATTATCCTGTGCAAATCAAATACTAATAAAGTGAAATCTAGTTGACGAAAGCGTTGAAAGTGCATATTTACATTACTTAATTTCTATGCTTATATATTCGTCAGATAACAACCGCCACTTAAACATGTAATATGAGATAAGATCATTTCTTTTGCCGATAATGACAAATTAGTTCAACTCCTAATTATATAGTGAGTTAACAATTTTTTTACCACTTTGATAAATATTGTTAGCATTTTGGTAAAATTAAAAATAAGTTGAGAAGTAAATAATTTGCTTATCTTCACCTAAAGTGTAAGGGAGAGAATTCATGCTTATCGATAAAGTTGATTTTAAAAATGATTTTTCACGTACTTCTTGGTTATAAACGTTTTCTCACGAGCATTGAATTATAGTCAATGTCTGATATCAATAGCTTATCTCTGATATCCATAGCTTATGTCTGATATCCATAGCTTATGTCTTATATTCATAGATTTTTTTTAATTCAGTATGTTTCATTAGTTTCTATGAGCGAAGACGAATTGCCAACCACACGTAACACTCCAGTAGACTTTCGACAGCTGCCGTATGAACTATAGTCATAGTTGAAGTAGTGAACTTATGACAGTATTACTTACCTTGTCAAACGTTCACTTGCTAATTGTTGTTTATTATAGCAAATTCGTGCTTAGATACTTGAAATTCTGAGACATAGTAATTTTTTTAAATTTATTTTTAAAGATTTCATTGATTCTTTTATTAGTAATACTCAAAGTGAAGAGGAGAGCTAAAGGACTGGAATTTTAAAAGAAGGATATCTTTCTGCATGTACTTGTTCCTGATAACAATCCGCTCTAAGAAGCCATGTTATGTCTACAACACAAAGATCACGTGTCAGTTTTTCATAGGCAGCCTACTGTAGTTTTATTTCACTGTCCCATAATTTATCTTAAAAAATTGCAAATTCTTCAACAATAAAAAAAATTTCAAAACAATATTGCTTTCTTAATCTCTATATTTTTCTCTAGATGTCCTTTTTCTCAAATTTACAGTAAATGTTTGCAATAAATTGCCTCTCTAATAATTTAGTTTTACGATAGTTAAGTCACTGAAATGTCTCGTGATGACCCTGACATACACAATCCTGGAGTTCCCACAACAGTCCTGCATCACAGTTGTGTCAACCCATTGACACCAATCCTTAAATGATTTGCAAACAACATTGTGTTCAAGTTTATGGACATCGAACGCATTTGCCGACCAACAGTCCTTGGGTGCTATAAAGAAGCCATGGGTGCGCCTTTGAAAAGCATCCATTTTTATATCACTATACTATNTTATTCAATTTGGAAACATTTCTAATTCACTAAATCATCTTACTTGAATGTATTTTCAGCTCATAATAAATAGAATCAACTATGACTTAGTAGAAACCACTACAAGCCCACACATACACATGACTGATTTTGAATATATCTAGCGTATTTTAGATGTTCCTTCTTGCGTCTGCATTTATCACAACGAGGTACGTTGTCTTTAAAGCTGTGATGGTTTAAACAGAGTGAGGGCTCTGAAAGCGGAACTTCAATCCTTTTTGACTGATCAAAAGCATGCTGTGGAAGAGAAGTTTACAAACTATTGTTGCATTGAAAAATCCTAAATTTAAAACAAAAATGAAAGAATATTATAATTCTATCATATCTTTTCATAAGCAGGATGTCAATGACGAAGATAACAAGCAGATCATTTGACGTAAGTGTGTTGTAGATCAAGACATTTTGCAGATTATGCGGTGTCGTAAATGAAACGGTGTTGTAGCCAGAGGCGTCTATAGAACGATGTGGGGGTGCGGACCGCACCGGGTAACACCATCACGAAAGGGGACATCAAAATGTAATATTATGTAGGCTCTCGTTATTGCGAACAGGCAGACTCGGAGGTGGTCTATGGGGTAAATCGTGAGGGGTTGACACCATGAGCTACTGCACTGGGTGACACCAATCATAGTGAAGTCTCTTGTTGTGGCGTAACATATCTTTTAGACTAAATGGTGTTTTAGAACAAGTTTTTTTTTGAGTATTAGAAACAAAGGTTCAGTTGAACAAATCGTTCCTGTACATCAGATGGTTTTGTAGGATAAATTACTGGTGTAGCAGACCAAGTGGTGTTGTTCACTCTGAGAAAACTCTGGTCTGGATTTGATGTGAGTTATTATGAATTATTATAGCATAATTGAATGTATGTTATCAACAAATGACATGCATTAAAGATTTTAATATCAGTTCCTGTGATTGCTAATCGTCGCAGCTTTTTGTCTGAATAGAGTTAAGTTTGAAAACTTTAATGTTGAATGTAGTATAGTAACGGAGTTCTTGGTGTGTGTGTCTTACGTCAATCTTCATTGCGGAAAGAAAATAGTGAAAGAATTAATAATAGTTTCGTATTCTACGTTCTGAAAGAAAAAGTGCGAAAGTGAAATAGAACTAACATTTGAATACTGCTTAAAGAACGTGACCATGGCTTTGCTTGACCAAATGCTGCGTCTTGCTTTTATGATAGTATTGCTCAACTCATCAGGTAATGTTTATAATATATATTAAAGTAATTTTACTTTGCTTGGCAAAATAGATGATTCCTTACAATATGCCTCAGGTTCCCTAATATGAAATCTTTCCAAAAAATGCCCTGTAACTCATATAAATAACGTGGCTGGTTACTTCCATTTGTTAACAAAATTGTGTTTCAAAAGTAAAATTTGTATCAAAACAATCTTAGGCTTAATAATAAATAGTCAGGGCATATGTTTTCTATAGGTTATTTTTGTACATTTAATAGTATTGACATTTGTGTTAGTATTGACATTTGTATTAGTATTGACATTTGTGTTAGTATTGACATTTGTGTTAGTATTAACATTTGTATTAGTATTGACATTTGTGTTAGTATTGACATTTGTGTTAGTGTTGACATTTGTATTAGTATTGACATTTGTGTTAGTATTGACATTTGTGTTAGTATATGACATTTGTGTTAGTATTGACATGTTTGTATATTAGTATATGACATTTGTGTTAGTATTGACATTTGTGTTAGTATTGACATTTGTGTTAGTATTGACATTTGTGTTAGTATTGACATTTGTGTTAGTATTGACATTTGTGTTAGTATTGACATTTGTGTTAGTATTGACATTTTGTGTTAGTTTTGCTTGGTAGTGCCGTTTGTATTAGAATAGATGTTTTAGTTAGTATTGAAGTTTTTTTTATTAGGATTTAGTTTTTGATTCTTGGAATAGGTATGAAAATTGTGCATATAAATATTATTAATATAAAATTTTAGGATAAATACATTTATTAACATAATTTTTTCTTCAATTTAAGACCAAAAGTAAACAACAAAATCTATTGATTTGTATAGCGAAAAAATAAAATGTAATCAAAATGTTACGCATTAATCGCCATTAAAGATAATGATGACACGTAATAAATAAATTGTATAAAGCTGATTGTATCATTAGCTTACGGTTAGATAACGAGCTATATACACCAGAGAATCGTTGATTTTGTTAAATTTAACAGATAACATGCTTGTCTAAATACTAAGGTCCTCTATTCAGTACGTATCAGATTGTTACAACACCGAGCTATAGTGTTAAACAAGGTTAGTAGTTTATGAATTTAATGCTGAGGCTTCACTAGGGGCGTGCTGAATGCACCGGGTGACTTATTCACAAGGGGTGAGACCAAATTGTAAAATTACGTATGTTCCCGTTATCTGGCATGGCAGACTCAGATGATATCCTTGGAGTAATCGTGAGGGGTGACACAATGAGCCTTTTAAGGTCGTAAAGACAACAACACATACCATTTTACTTTGCGACTTTGTCGCAATAAATATAATTTGCTGGTTGCGGCAGTATTGTCCATAGATGCTTTACATCAATACAAAGGGGTGTATTTTTTACATTTATCCCTACTACAATGTGTGTTTTAAATCGCAAATATGCCGTAATAGTAAATACAATTGTCGACCTGAGACGTCAAGACTCATTGGTAGATAAAAAGAAGGTACCATGATGTTTTACAAGGGGTTAAGTTAAGGTTAAATGTTGTCAAGAATAACACTAAATAAAATAGGACTAAAAATAATAAGTAACACAAAAAAATAAAATTAAAAATAATTTTTCTAATGTCCGCTCGGCGTGATATGAGAGTATTAAATTCATGAACAAATGTAAGCGCTTGTGTAGCACGAATTAAAATAAATCCTAGGGAATAATAATACTAATAATACTAATAATAATAATAAATTTATAATTTATATAACGCTGTACATCCGTTAAGAAACTGGGCTTACAGCGATTTGCATAAATATAATAACATACATATAAGTATAAATGCATTCAATAAACATTCATATCCTAAAAACCCCATAAATGAGAGTACATAAGCTTCATTCATCGTTAGGAGCAATAATGTTTGATTAATTTTGAAATTAAATTTGAAGAGATCTGTCTTTAGTGAAATCTTGTAAGCTTTAGTAGTTTGAATATGTAATGGAAGAGAATGCCATTGTTTGGCAAAAATTAAAAATAAAGCCCTTTCGCAAAATCTTTTAGTGCTTGTCTAAAGAAAAGAGAGAATGCGTATGTCTGTCGAAGAGCGTAGCGGACAAATGGGTCAAGAGACAGAGAATAGTTCAGTAAGATAGGAAGGGCATGAGACAGAAAAGAAGTTGTGACAGGGAACGGCAGTTGATAATCAATTCGGGCTTGTATAAAAAAAATCCAAATAAGTGAGTAAAGTAGCTCTGTAATATGTTAATTTTTTGTTGCCTTAAGAACTAGCCTGGTAGCTGAATTTTGAACTTTCTGTTGTTTTTCAAAGCATTGTTTTTGGCGCACCTGAACGAAAAGAATTACAATAATTAATACGAGTGAGAACAAGAGCACCGACTAGAGTTTTCGTTACACTAACTGTTAGGTAGTGACGTATTGAGCTGATCTTACTGATGGCGATAGAGGTAGAACAACATATATGAGTGATGAAGTGTTAGTAGACATGCTGTCAGAAAATGAGTTCCAGATTCCTAGTTGTTGTCGTGAACCGTGTACCAGAACTAGCTACCTGAATAGAATTCGGAAGAGACAAAGAACTGCGTGATTTATTATTTTAAAAGAGAAGTGCTTCGGTCTTGTCATCATTCATCTTGAGCTTGCTGAAAGTCATCCAAGACTTTACCTCACCAGTGCACTCGTGCATCAATTGCACAGTGGATCAATATTAGAGGAATGCTTGTGTGAGTGTATAGCTGCGTATCGTCTGTAAATGATTGACTTTTAACTGAATGAGTTTCGAGGAGTAGAAGCTGTGGCCTTGTATTCATTACAAAAATTACCGGACCCAAAGTGGAGCCCTGAGGCACACCATAAACCAAGTCAGCTCTGTGAGAGAGACAGCCATCTAATAATACCACCTGTGATCTGTTGAATAGTTAAGATTGAAACCAGCTAGTACCGAGCCAGAAATTCCAAGTTAATTTTGCAAGGTTTTGAGTATTGTTTGATGATAAACGGTGTCCAACGCTGCATTAATATCCAAGAGGACCAAGATGGAGACTTTAACACTGTCCATTTCAAGCAGGAGGTCGTTTATTACATTCAAGAGAGACACCTCTGAGCTGTGAGAAGGTCTGTAGGCTGACTAACTTGGACTTTGAATAGTGTTTGCCTTCAGATAGACAAGTTGTTTTAAGACGAGTTTTTCTATGACCTTTGATAAAATGTTTTATTTTTGATTCGGGTCGATAGTTGTTCAAATTGTTTTTATCTAAACCATGTAAATTCAATTATTGTTTACAAAAGGTATTTGAATGTGCCTGGCATGTTTTCTCTTTTGTTTAGTTGCTGACGTTCAACTTCAGGTCTCAACCTCACAGATCAAAGTAGGATGCACGGACGCTTTGACCATTAACTGCAGTGTTAGCGGGAAGACTAGAACTGACATCAAATATATAACGTCAATTGTGCTATCGATGAGAAGCTCCCCCAACGACACGGGGTACAAGGACGTGGCGAGCATCGTCAAAATTGGTTCACAAGATACCATCTTCGGGTTTTACGATAACGTCACTGCCTTGGGAGACATATCTGCTCTTAACGAGGCGTATCTAGTGGCGCAGTGGAGACGTCCCACGTCACGGCTCGCTGGTGAATACCTGTGCACGGTATGTGGTCTTGATGAGGTGGGACACAGCGTAGCACTTTATGGCAATGCTAGCGTAACTGAGGCTGTCCCAGACGTTGTCGATCCTGATCGAATCAAGGAGATCGAAGCTCAGATCGAGGAAAAGTGGAACACAATAAAAAATGAACTGATTGCTGAGAAACCAACTTTGGGCGGAGCGGTTTCAGGAGTTGAAGAGCGTTTTGTTTACCAAGGAAATGTTCTACAACCACCACCACTACTTCCTGTCTGGCCACGTCTACAAAAACATCGACGTCACCGCCGCCCTGTGTCGTCTGTACTCTGGTTACCTCGTTCAGATCGACGACGGTGACGAGTACAACGCCATCGACTCCTTTCTCAGGGGCGTCACTGAGTTCGACAGCGTCTTTATATCAGGAACGGATCAAGGTCACGAAGGCCACTGGGTGTATCAAGGAACAAATACATCGATGGGTTTTCAAGTTTGGGGACAGTCCGCACCGAATGGAGGCAACGAACGGAACTGTATTGTGTTGTATCATGGAGAAACCTGGAAAATGTATGATCAACCATGTTATGACAGCGCCCTAAAAGTCAGCGCCATCTGCGAAAAATCGATGGTTGTTTGAATTATTTAATGATTTTATAAACATATGGTAATGTTTTCCTAATGAACTCTTTTCCAGAACTTTCAATCGACAATATTGCTATTGTTATGCTTTTAAATTTCTATTATTTCATAAGAAATTATTGAGTTATGCGCAGATGCTTTAAATGTTTCTTAAAAGTTAACCCACTTTGACACTTCTTTTGATAATATAAATCCAGTTTTACTTTTGATAGAAAGGTTACATTTTGAAAAAGGTCCGCCATCAGAGTTTGAAAGAATTTTATGATTATTGGATGTTCATGTGGAATATGCAAGATAAGCTTCATAACATTACCTGCCCTTTTGGAGATTTTTCATTTATAAAGTTTATTAAACGAACAAGGAACATTTACATTTCTTATTTTTGTAAGAGATTGTCGTAAGAATTGTCAACCTTTTTGGGGAAGTTGGTAACATTTTCTGGAGACTCTTCGAATGAATATAAATGACAACTATTATCATTTTACGTAGAAATGAACTGAGGTCTCAACATTATAAGATGTTTTCTGTTTTGTCCAATATTTCGTTTAGTGTTTATTTATTTCAAAACTTTCTTTGAAAGCGAAGAGAGTAAAATGAAATGTAGTTGTACTAAACTTTTGCGCGGCTTAACAAAATAAAGATAAACATTAAACGTTTTAACGATCGTTCCTTAATTTTTTTTATTTACGATATTTACGTACAGTACTACAGCGAATATCAAAATCTGCCCTGTTGTAGCAAATTATTTAACAAAACAAAATTAGATATTATTCAATTTCTCACATTTTAACTCTATGTTTCCTTACCGAAGCATGGATGAAAAAAATGTGTGCAATCTTCAAGTAGCCGCCAAACTTGAATAATACAAATTATTGTAAACAAGACTTATGATTCGTTTTACTTGAATAAAAATATTTTTTCATTTTTCATTTGATTTTAAGATCAACAAAAATATTTTAAAAACAATGATTTTAAAGATCACATGGTAAAAAGATGTATTGATATAAAAATCTCCATTAATATGATTATCCATATACTGAGCTGGATAGCGAAGTCAATAGTGCGCTCGCCTCACAAGCTGAGGTGCGTGGGATCTAGCCCACGTTTAAGCCACAATAAGATTATTTTCAAACGCTACAAACATTTACAGACTGAATCTGTCTTAACTGAACTTTGCTTCATAACCCTAGGGGGGGGGGTGGGTAGGAGGGGAGAGGGAAAATTCTGGTCACCGATTCGCTTGACTGAGCTCAGCGTGACACGTAAAATGTAAACAAAAGAACCCCGGTACTTCGATGGGTCGCGTCAATGCGTCAACTCAAACTTTCACGTGGAAAAAAACCAATAACAAACAGTGAATTTGAATTACATACGTTATAAAAGGATAAACTAAAAATGCATTAATTTAATTACTGTACGTTCGATCAATCTGACATTTTGATACGATCATTGTTAGGTGAGACGGGTCCGTGTGCCAAATTTCAGCTCGATCGGATACGGGAAGTGGGTCATGTTTTGACTTATGTTTTTCCGCCCGCCCAAGACAGAGAGATGATGAGACGTCGATGAAGTTAATATAAGGGAATTTAAAAAACAAACCCGTAAAAACAAAGTTTTTGACTATAAAATGTTGATGAATGACTATCGCTAAAAACGTCATCCACTGACCTGGAGAGGAGATGAGCGCCGCCAAGGTCTACCAAGCCCAAGAAAGTTCAATTGGAAACATTAGGACCCTCCTACAACCACGAGGTTATGTAACACAACAACAACAACCTATACTGAGCTAAATACCGACATATATATTTATATATACATATATATCACCCAAAATCTTGTACCCAAGGTGCTCAATTCCACATCACCATTACACATATTTGCTAATAATATTGATAAAACTTAATAGTTAATCTCATCTAGAGAGTTGGCCTAAGTGTGTGATAAGTTATCCAAATATTCATCTTGGATACGAGTTAAATTACTGAACTCTGAACTTCACATGGTTAAAGTATAAAATTCGATTTCACACTTTATAAAATACTAGTGTATTACCCGTTAAAAACACACATAAAAATAATCTTTTATTTTATTCATTTATTTTCATATTGCACAATTTTATGTGGAACGTTCGAAAAGAGTTATTTTTGGTGCAGTAATTTGGTACGCTGCTTTCTAAAATTAGTAGCGTCACAGACAGACAGACGGGACAGACGTGACGTGACATACATTTCAAATTATGTATGTTGATGAGACAATAACAAAGTAAAATATTTTAAAATCGTAAGTAATAATTCTTATGTTTTTGTTTATATTTTTAAAAATAAAAGTTAAAGGTTTTAAAACTAAATGATTATCATTATGAAACTTTTTCCTTCATGGGAAACAGAAGCACATTTAAGAGTTATAATAAATGAAAGTTGTCATATGATGAAAATATTAAAGAACTCCAAAGTAATTTTTTATTAATTAAAAAGTATTTTTTATTATTACTCAAAAGTAATTTTTTTTAATTTAAAAGATGAAAATTGTACACACAAAAAATACTTACATATAAAATACTATCTTACATTGGTCACATTTGTTGTAAAATAGGCATACTTTATATATGACCAATCCACCAAAGAAAACATTATCATTTAAAAAACACATTTTAAAAAAGCGCCACAAGATTAGTTACTATTAATTGTTCAATGTGGACAAGAGTAACTTCATTGGTTCAATTACAGAATCTAGAAGCACTGAATGATAAAATAACAAAGAAAAAATTAGTAATGATGCATAAGTCAATAAATTTTAAATTTGCAACACATCGCAATTGTAATCTAATACAATACTCAGTCAGACATGGATAAAATAACCTTTCAAATTACTTATGCAAGAAAACACACGTCCGTGCATTCTGGAATATCGACTGGTATGCGTCGTCACAAGAAACCAGGAAAACAAAAATAGTATTAACATTCAAGCTCTTATGAAAATGTAAGTCTAGACAAAACCAGGTTTAAGTTTAGGACGCAATAATTTTCTATATAGAATGTGCGCATGTAATGTATCAGATAAGATAAGATAAGATGAAAACAAAAAGTTTACATTTTAAACATGTTGTGTCAAAAATTATATTTAAATATTCTTGGTTACAATTTGAATTTTCATTTAAAAATATAACGTTCTCTTCCCCCACCTTAATAAATATTTATTCTTTTAAATATCTCATGAATTCAAAAGAAGTTTGCAGCTGTCAAAGGTGGGAAAAAAGTTAACTTGAATTAAAATAGCTCAATAGACTTTAAATGATGGTGTCATGAAAAAATTATAATTAATGCTGCTCACAAAAGAATAAATGACACTTTTGTCACTTTAAAGGTTGTATCAATATTAACTAAATTTTGACAAGGTTGTTGCTGCGTCGTGTCTAGGGGGATTCAGGTCCGCCCCTAGGCCACAGATATTACCCCGCATCGGTTCACCGACGATGTCTCAGCTGGTTAATATAAACGACAAAATACCATACTGGATGTGGTATAATAAGTTACAAACAATTTTGTTAAATATTAATTCACGTTTAATAAAATCAATGGGTATATCCATTGAAAAGATTACAGTTGACAACGTTTGTAGCTTCATGCCATTCCAAGTCTATCTTTCTCACGATGTCTATCTTCAACCAACCTTTCCGTGACCATCTCGGTCCACCCTAAGCTCTCTACTCTCACAGTCTTCACACTGCCCGTAGCTTTACAGCTGACCGTCTCGACCGACCGGTCTGTACTGCCCGAGTCACACACCCTGTCTCCCTTAACCTCTGTCATGCCCGGTGATCAAACCTCTCACGCACTCCCAGTTCACCCAATCGTGCACGTGACTGGTGTTCTGTCGTGTTTACACATTCTCGCTACATTTACGCCCAGTCATTCTCACACCATAACATCTGACCGTAACAAAGGTTTTAGATGATATTTCATAAAAGCTGTGTGGTGTGCTGAGTGGCTTCAGTAAATTACTTATTATTTGTAATAAAACAAGCAAGACATTTTGTATACATGCAAGACATTCCAAGTTCACCTTGGACGCCATATTTTATTATTATTTTGTGTCGGAGGAAGTGACACAGCTGATTTACATATTTATTTTGACCGGTGTTAACCTTCCACAATAAACTACAAAAGGCTAACTTTGAAATATGCTATATAAAATAAACATCACTTACAACTGACAAAACTAACGTTAACATTGTGTATTAGAATACACACCTCCAAGTGTGCACATCACATTCTGTTTATGTTCAAACAAAGGGAAAGCACTGTCAATGATAATGCTATTCGAGTTTTATTGCCTAAGGAAACATTTCCCTTGAGACTCTTGTTTTTCTGTTAATTCCCAAACAAACAAAAAACCTTGTATTTACGACTTCTGGCACATTTGCCGGACACAGGAGAAAATTTATAAATGAAAAATTTTAATAATTTGAAAGCAAATTTTAAATATGATTTTTTAAAAATTTTAATCATTAAACTAAATTTTTTTTCTGAAAAAGTAAATTAAAAGATTTCAATACTTCGTAAAATAAGATCCTTTAAATTTTGACGGCAAATTATAGTTTAAAGCTTGATAAATTTATTTGATTTTAAATATGGTTATTTCGCCATCTTCTCTAGGTCATCTGTGGTCCTTGTAAAGACCATAAAAAGAATCTGGGAAATTAAAAGTATATATATTAAAAGATACATTCTTTCGAGGCCTCCATTCTATTCTCATCTCCAATAAATCATTAACTTTTTCTATCATGCTTTCTCTATTTCTATCATGCTTTCTCTCTTTCCATTATGTTATATGTCTTTCCATCATGCTATCTCTCTTTCCATCAAGCTATCTCTCTTCATATAATGCTATCTTTCTTCCTATCATGCTATCTCTCTTTCCATCATGCTATCTCTCTTCCTATCATGCTATCTCTCTTTCCATCATGCTATCTCTCTTTCCATCATGCTATCTCTCTTTCTATCATGCTATCTCTCTTTCCATCATGCTATCTCTCTTCCTATCATGCTATCTCTCTTTCCATCATGATATCTCTCTTTCTATCATGCTATCTCTCTTTCCATCATGCTATCTCTCTTCCTACCATGGTTCCTAAGACCGCACAGACCCTGCTGACCTGCTTGTAAGTGACGCAATTACCTCAGGCCACGCCTATGAAGGTTAGTGTGGTATAATGCCGAGCCACCTTGATTTCTTTAACTATCATCAGGTACCTATCGGAGCTTGGTGGACCCAGGGACAACTTTGTTCACGGGAATGTCTCCCTGCCTTCTCAAGGACTCGAACCCTCGCTCTCGGTACGCCAACCAAGCAGGGAATGTCGCTCGACCACCGTTCCCCTTTCCTCATTCTTACTCAATTAAAAATAAATATATATTCAATTTAATATATATATATATATAAATATATATTCAACAGCTTTCAGACATCGACACTGCACACGAAAGACTTTTGTTATCGAAACGTTGTATAACTCATGATATGAATAATCTCCTCCGATAAGCCGCAATCATGTGCCACATACTTGTACGCCTCTTATGGGAAATATTGAATACAATCGTTATCTAGCACATTAAATTAATACAACATGAAATATTTTTTTGTTTGGATACAACACTGTGCCTGTTTATTTTGAATAAAATCTGTTTTGAACTTTTAAAACATAACATAAATCTTCACTCACGTGCTAACATGAATACGGGTTTTCGTTTGTACACTCAAGTCACACTGTTTTCAATCTATTTATTTGTCAGTCATGTGATCAATCAAATTATGCTTCGTGAGATCAATGAAATATGAATAACGCTGCTTTTAATAAGACGTGATTTAAAAAAGTGCTGTTCCAAGGACATCCCTAGGAATATATTCAGAGCATCCTTTCCAAATTTCCACATTGATATAGGCTTGTCAAATAGATATTCAAGTCCACCATTTTGAGTATCGAACCAAGTTTCGTACTAAGAATATATTTTAGAATATCGATATTAACCTCAAGCGCTGAATGTTTTTAGGCAAGTCGTGCAATGGACTCAAGGAAAAAGATTATGTTTTCAATATTCCTACCTTTCTTTTTTGGAATTTCAGGTAAATGAGTCTTTTGAAAATTACCTTTTGATGATACAAGTATATAACAGTATATAATATACATTATTTTATTTGAGTGAAAGTAATGAAGAATATCGCGAACTTTATTGGACAATAGAAAATGGATTATACTGTGTTTTCAGAGATAATTTAAATATAATGTAAGGGTGTACCGGATTTCGCCTCCGGCAAATCCAGAATCCGGGAATTTTTACAAATCCGGCTGTGGTCGGATTCCACTTCATAAATTCGGTAAATCCGGCTACTAGCCGACTTTAAAAAATGTGAATCCGGTGCATCCTTAATATAAGGTAAAGACACCTTTTTAAAGTTAAAAGCCTCATAAAAATTAATTAGATTTAGTATGACATCATAAAGTGCCTTTATATCGTTTGTTAAAGAGCTTCTTGGAATTATACACCGTAAAAGTAGAAAAAAATGCATTTTAAAAGTCATCTTCGACTGATACAGTTTTTCAAAAGTCGTATTTATATTTTAAAATCATTTTTTTCTATTTGTTTTATGTTAATTAAAAAATCAAATAGTTCTTCTTATTCTCCATTTTAAAAGCTATATTCAGTATGTGGGCTTGAAAAAAATATGTTTTCACTTTAGTATATAGTTTTCCTTTATAAAATAAAAATAAATATTTATAATAAACTTTTCTCTTGTCTGAAGGTGCTCAAGTTTTTCTAGATGTTACCCCTTCGGAAATAATAGTCGGTTGCACTCACTTACTGACCATCAACTGTACCTTTGATAAACGCTCCACCACGATTTCCCACGTTTTTTCTATCTTAATACAATACAAATCGTTGTCAAGTAATACAAGCTATGTGGATGTGGCATCTATCGTTGATTACAACAGCCAGGTGGAGACACACTCCAACAACGAAAACATCTCCGTGTCTGGTCTAATTGACGGGCAGAGTCACATCTATCTCAGTGTTGGCTGGCAGAACCCTACACAACACCAGGCAGGCGACTACGAATGTGTGGTCAATGGCAACGACCAAGTCGGACATGTAATGACAATGTCCAACGAGACCCGAGTTACGTTTACGATACAACAATCCTCCGACCCCAATACAAAGATCAGAGAACTCGAAGCGCGTCTCGATCTTTTGGATGCCAACTGGAATAGCATTAACATTGCTCTGTTGACGAGAATTGGAAATTTAGAGGCGAACCTAAAGCAGATGGAATCGATTCTTTTTGTCAGTAATACAACATATCGAAGTCATCAGTATTTCTTATCCCGGTACTCATACAGGGATATCGATCTGGCCATGGCCACCTGCCATCAGTTCGGAAGTTACCTGCTGGAGATCGATGATCAGGACGAGTATGACGTCATCGTTAGGTTTCTCAATAACGGGTATACATTCAATGGCGTTTTCGTATCTGGAAGCGACGCTCTGGAGGAAGGATTTTGGACTTTTCAAAGGACGGGGGTGAAAATGTCCTTTACTGCCTGGGAATATCCTGCACCAACAAACTCTGAACATGAAAACTGCGTCCTACTGTGGAGGTCATTTCAGTGGAAAATGTTGGACGATCCGTGCTTTGATAATAACAATAACATTAATGTCATATGTGAAAAAACTTTATAATTTAAATGAAACAGTTACCGTATATACTCGTTCTAAAGCCGACCTTTTTTGGACAAAAACTAGGGGAAATGTTGTGGAAGGGGGGGGGGTTTGGGTCGGCTTACAAGCAGGTCTTAGGTGATATCTGCATGTATATTAATATCATTGTTGTTATTGTATATTATCAAGGTAATTTTCTACACTATAAAAGATTTGACTGCTCTACCAAAAGCTATAATAATGTATTAAACATCTGCACTTACCTTATTTAATCATTTTATTTATTTTTTGGATTGTTTCAATCAATAAATTGTTTTACAAATTTTAATTTCAACAACGAATTTTAATGTATGCACTTTCGTCACTGTTTAACAAATATTTTTTTTTAAATACCGGTAACTCTTGACTAACAAAGAGCACAAAGACAAAGATAGTCAGTACAAAGTAATCAATCACAATGACCGATTTAGCTTGGAGTTAATAAAAATGTGTACCATTTTGTTTAAGCTGTCCTATTAATTTTTTTTTGGGGGGGGGGTCTGCTTGCGAGCGGGCTACACACTTTTTATACTTTTCTCTTCCAAAAGTGTGTGTGTGTGGGAGGGGGTGTCGGCTTATGAACGAACGGGCTATAGAACGAATATATACAGTACGTTCGTGATATTTGATTATACACTGTAGAAATCTACTGACGTCATCAAAACGTTAATTTTGTGTTACCATTATGATTTTTTTTTCTGTATCAGGGAATACAATGAAAACAATGAGTGGATCATTCTTTAGATGGAGTGAATGTAAGAGTTGTTGATCTCTCTTGATAATCTGATATAGATTATACCAACCAGACTAGTTCACTTAAAAGCTGAGAGCACACGTTTGAAAAATATTACACTGTTATAACAAAACACACATTTTTTTATCTCCTCTTAACTAAAGGGGTTATTATGTGAAAAAATGTTTTTACATTAACAACAGAGATGTTTTATATTTATATTTTCTTATCATTCAATGAAACAAAACTTATTAGTTGTGGTTTTTTTTTCAAGTCAATTGAAATATTTTTTTACCAACGGACTTTAAAAAAAAATTAAGTGATTTAAAAATGTTTAACTAATGAAATTATTATTTACTGTTCGATAGTGATCAATTTTTTTTAAAATTGCTGACATTTGCCAGTGTTGGAAAATTAAAATTAAATTGTTTGGACAATTACTTTTGAATTGATATTTAAAAAAAATAAATATTGAACAATTCAAAATGCTACCAACGCTTCAAAAGATTTATGTAATTTTTTAAAAATAATTATGGAAAAGAAATATAATTCCACAACTTTTAATATATATCAAGTTTTTTAAAAATAATTAATGTCTAATTTTATACAAATTTATTATGTTAATGCTTGCTTTGTTTTCACGACGAATGGAAGATAATGTAGCCGAGACTACAGAAATACCAGTTGCCGTGCAATTACCCTGGTAAGAAAAATTGCGCCCAGGTCCCCGGTGAAAATGAGCTGCAGTGGCGAAATTCCTAGTGATGGCGAACATAAAGTAGGGCGGCATGCCCAAAAATTTTAACCAAAACCCACCATTATTTATATTTGAGTGCCAACACTCCTATGAAAGCCGAAATAGTGGTTTGGCTAGCTGGTTTGATAGAAAATCCTAATTTTAGTTCCATGCCGGCTGCTCAGGCTCTGCGCCCGAAATTGGCACGCGTGCCATAGATATTCACCCTCACTGTCCTATACCAACGGTGGCCGAAATTATCTCTTTTCAGTGAACAATATAACAAATTACAACATTTCGTTTAGCAATATTGATGTGAAATACGTTTTAACACGAAAAACTATTAAGGTGAAAGTCTGTCAACCGGAAATCAAATACTGTCCCTACGAAAATACAAAGTATTGTTATAACATCATTTTTCTGTAAACATGAAACACAACTTGTTCCAACACTAACGGATGTTCGAACTTTGAATAAATGAATGAATGATTCATAACAGGAAGCTAAGCCCGCTTTGAAATACAACCGAGAGCTTATTGAGATATATGTCCATAATGTTATATTATACCCTCTCCTTCCTCAACTCATATCCCCACGCATACTTCAAAAGCACCTCATCTATTTTTTAAACACATATTTCAGTCGTTTAAAGGTTTTCCCGTTGCTGGATAGCGAAGTCAATAGTGCGCTCCGCCTCACAAGCAGGGTCGTGGATCAGATACCACCACAAAGCCACAATACAAAATTGTGATGAATGACTAAAGCAAAGAGAGTCCTCCCGCTGACCTGGATAGGGATGGGTCGCCGCAGGGACTACTAACCCCGAAAAAGTCCTAATGGAAACAATAGAACCCCCTACAACCACAAAAAGTAGGTAACGGGACAAAAGAAAAAAAAATGAAAGTTTGTTTTTAAAAATCTGCACAAAACAAAGGGGTTGAAAATAAGTTGGGAGGACGAAAAAAGCTACAAAGTTAGTCAAGTATTTAAGCTAATACATTAATAAAGCTACTACCGCACGCCTAGTGACAATAAAATTCAAGTTGATGGGGGCCCCGTAGACCAGACCGCACATAGCAAATAAAAATATCACAAAAGTATTGTTTGTTAGAAACATGCCGTTATGGCTACTTTGTGAAATACCGGTGCATGGATGGAGGCTAGATTCAATGTATAAGCTGTCATGAGCATAGAAAAATATGTAGCGTTTATGAACGGGAACCTGGGTATTCATCAAAGATAGGATGGTACCCGGGGACTTTTTTGTAACAATTTTGTCAGCTCCAAATAAGGACTCATTATTTGCTGTTTCTGTAAGGTGCCCCTGAATGTGACTTGCCCTAATGTAGTATAATGTAGCTCAGTTTCGGTTAACGTTTGTTTGTATGATAGCCATGTCATTTATAGAAATAAATGGAGACGCAAAATGGCCCAAAAACTTTACGTTGAACCTTCATTGTTGTTGTCATTGTATTATCGTTTGTATGCGCAGTCGTTTTCCGAGTGTTTTTACTTATAAAAATAAATAATTGATTTATTAATAATTGTATAAAGATCATTTAATTTTATTGTCCCTACTTTAATTTTTTTAACTGAGTAGATAAATTTCTGACGCAGAAAAGTATTAACGTGCTATAATGGCACATTTTTCAAAACGTACTAAACAAATAATGGTCTAAAACAGCTTAGGCTCAAATAATGTCTGATGTCAAAATAAATATACCTCAGTTCCATTCACCATTTGTTTCCAATAAGAGGTGTTCACAATTGAGAATGTGGTTTAAGAAATAGAGGTAGTATCGAATCGACTTTGTGACCCATACACAGGTGTGTCCAAACAGAGCTGTGTACGAAAATCAACGTAAGAAAAAATGAAAACAAAACAACTTTAAAATGTCGTCTTGGATTTTATTTTATCACTGCGGCAGAGCATTTTCCAATATCGTCTGTAAGCAAAAACAGGTCTCTATAGTTCTGCTGTCCAATCAGTGTCTGATTCCTGTCCTCTAGTTTACTAGACATGTTCATCAGATCAATTCTTGAATAAACCCAAATGATACTAAGACTGACTGGATCGAATGTTATAACTATGGGCTGCGGAAATTAATCATTAATTTCTCGATTAATCGTTTCAAATTTTTATTGATTAAATATCGATTAAAATAATTTTAATTGATAAAAATTTCATTAAAATTTAAGAAAATATTTATAATATTTGTTTTTCAATTTATTAAAGAATTATTAAGTATTTATAATTAATAATAATGTATATATTTTTTTAACGTACAAACTTCTTCCCGCGTATTATATCATTTATCAATTTATGTAGACGTGCAGATAACACAAAAATGGCAACTAATGACAGCTTCAGCATAGTTAAATTTAAGAATATAAACAAAAATTTGAGCAAACATTTTGTTTTTAAGCTAACTACGGATGGCAAAGTAGAAGATGGTGAACAAGTTTACTGTGTTCACTGCCGTAAACAATTCGCTTTTAGTGGATCAAATACATCGCTGAGGTACGATCTTCAGCACAAGCATATAAGACAGGAGAAATAACTCAATAAAAAACACAAAATGTCAATTACTTGTTTTGTTACTTCCCTAGAGATGTTTCAGTTTTATGACGTCATACATTTTAAATTTTGGCATCAATCGAAATTAACGTTTAATTCATGAAATTAATCGTTATTTTTTCACAGAAATAACGATTGAATTGAAATTAATGGTTACCACCCATAGTTGTAACATATTCAATTGTATGCTGTTTAAAAATGTATGTGTGTGATCGCGCGCCTGTGTGTCTGTGTGTTTGTGTATGTGCGTATGTTTTTTTTTAATGTGTGATTAGTTAGTAACAATACATTCACTATTAAATAATGTGTTTGAAGATAGAAGGGCGGCGTTTAAATCTATGAATTCTACTGTTCTTTACATTTTTCTGCTATGCGATACCGCTAATGTGGAACGACAAATTCAAATGTTTAAGTCAAAATTTGAGTTGATGCAAAGAAGTCGTTCAAGCAGTAACGTCTTTCTCCCCATTACCAGAAATAAATTCGTCTGCTTTCCTTCACGCAAACCTGCGCTTTGTTCTTCGTTTCCAAACACAATTTTTAAAAAGCAAACTAACTTCATGGAATCTTAATACTGATTATTCTCTTTGACTTATTGAAATCTTTTATTGAAAATAATGTAGTCACTGAAGCCAAGCAGCTTTTGGAAAAACAAAGATAAAAAAAAACTATAATAAGTCGCTAATATCTTCACGAACAAGAAAGAGTTTTCTATCCACCCTTAAAAGGGAATAGCAGTTGTTCTTTAAATTAAAAAAATAGGAATTCTATGTTTTATAACACTTACCTTGCTTATCTTGTAGCGCACAAACCAGTTGAGCATGCCTTTAGGGCTATTCGCTGGAGATACATATCTAGATATAATTGTAGTTTTCTCACATAGAAACAAACGGAATATTTAATGATACAAAGTTACATAACAATAGACCGATATAATAGACCTCAAATAAGTTTTAACACGCTTGAGTATACTTGTAAAAGTCATTGTTTGTTCGATTTGCTTCATAGTTTATTTGTTGCTTGTACACATCCACGAGATCGTGTCTTTATTAACTACTACTTCACTCAAGAAAATTGGGTTTATTTCTTTCGTTCTTTCTTTCCTCCAGTGTAACTCAAGCGGCTTATCTCAAAGAACTCAACTATCCACCATGGCAACACAAACGAATTGTTATAAGACAATTATATCAACAGTGAAGCTTCATAAATTTCCTTAAGTCAAATATAACCATGTTGTTTGATAAATGGAAATGTCTTTTCAAACAAGGTTTAGTTCATGAAGTATGTATTAGTTTTATCAGCTAATTAGTTTATCATGTGTTTACTACTCCGTACTTAGGAGTCTTAATAAATGAGAAACTGTCATGGAATCCCCATGTCAATGAAGTTATTAAAAAATCAAACAAAACCTTAGGCTTTATAAAAAGAAACTTTAACAAATGTAATAGAGATATAAAACTAAAATGCTACCTCACTTTGGTGAGACCTGTACTAGAATATGCATCTTCTGTATGGGACCCATCCACCAAAGAAAACATTGATAAACTAGAACAAATTCAAAAAAGAGCTGCCAGATTCATTACTGGAGAATATTCGAAAACTGACAAGAGATAACACCATTAGTTAAATCATTAAACCTTGAAACACTAGAGGATAGAAGAACCAAGAGCAAAGTAGTAATCATACATAAAGCAATTAATTCTAATTTAGAAATACAACACAAAGATAACTTAATACAACCCTCAGATAGACATAAGGATAAAAACACCTTTCTTATTCCGTATGCAAGAACAAACACATACAAGTTTTCCTTCTTCCCGTCCGGAATTCGGGCGTGGAATGGGTTGCCTGAAGAATCCAGGAAAACCAACACTTTATCAACATTTAAATCTCTAATAAAAATGCAGGACTAAACACAAACCATAGATAAGCGTAGGACGCAATAATCTTCTGTATAGAAGGAGCGTCTGTAAACAGATAAGATAAGATAAGAGGATTATGCGGTATTTTAAAAGGTAAATTAAAGTGAAATATGCATTATTTTAAGTAGATGTTAACAAAGATTCTGTATGATAACAACGCCATTAAATAACCGATGATATAAGGTTTAACCATGTGGATCTGGCTGATACCATAGAAAAGTAGTAAAAACACCTCAATTCAGTTACACCCATTTTCTTTTTACATTTTGAAAAAAACATATAGTTTCCAAGCCTCAGAAAAGTCAATGCAAGGATTTTTTTTTGGACACTGGGGAACCAGAAGTATCTTTCAATTAAGCTTGACACGCATCCCAGAGCACTCAGTAAGGCGATAACAAAAAAGTAATACCTGCGAGAATTGAAGTTTAAGCTGACCATCGGGAACAAATTAAGTCTAAAGTTGATTGTGTGACCAATATAATCAATAATTTAAATGACTTAGAGGTTGTTGTTTTGAATGAATTATCCGGAAGACATGCCAAAGCAATGAATTTTAAGAAGGTCTGCAAAGAATGGTATATTTTGTTTAGGAAATGAAGTTTCATGGACAAAAGAGTAGCCCAGACGAAAATATTATCAAATGTCACTTCATTACAAAAGAGGAATTATTATATTTTTCCTGCATTGCATGCCTTATACAAAAACTTAATTTTAAATAATTCTAACAGACTGGTTCATTATTTCCTACATTTTAAGTATTGTTTAAGAAATTATCATGGAATTCCCATTTCAATTACGTAATTAATGTATTAAACAAAGCCTTAGGCTTTATCAAAAGAAACTGGTAACCCTTCAGTTTTTGCACATACATCATTTCGAAGAGAATTTTTATTTCCTCGTGAGAACTTTAGTTTTTAATTAGTTAATTGCAATTATATATGTTATTTTTTTAACGCTATTATAGCTCTAATTTGTAAGGCTTTTTAATTTGTAAGGCTTTCTTCGGCCCTTGACGTTACATAATTGGAGTAGGATACATCCACTTTGTTTATCTAGCATCCTACTTGCAGGTTGTCTCAGTAAGATGCCAAAACAAAAACAAATAAAAAGTGAAATTTTCATTAAAATATTTATTTATCTTTTAAGAACAATAAAATAGATGAATGAAACTTTAAGAAACATCTTCAGTCAGTTAATTCTTTTTAGCATTGGTCGAGCCAGGTAAAAATTTTTTAGATATGCTGGAGTATGTGATTTGAAGCGTAATCGGTTTTTATATTTAAGTTATGATCTTTATCAATTTTGATATGAAAATAAAATCAAATTATCATAACAATTTTAACGATAAAAATAATTCGATAGTTAATGAAATACTGATTACTTTTTATTATTTTGAAAGAAACCAAAACACACAGAAATAATTATTGGTACAATATAGGGCTGCGGAAATTATCGATTAATCTCTTGATTAATAGTTAAAAATTGTATCGATTAAACATTGATTAAAATAATTTTAATCGATAAAAATTCGATTAAAATTTAAGAAAATATTTATTATATTTTAAAAATATTTTAGTAATAAATATTAATTATTAACAATCAATAATAATTTATATATTTTTTACGTACAAACATCTCTCGCGTAATATTAAAATTTATTGTATTAATTTGTGTGGACAGGGAAACAGGGGAAATAACTCAATAAAATAAATAAAAAAGTCAATTACCTGTTTTTGTTACTTCCCTCGAAATGTTCAGTTTAATGACCTCATAAATTTCTATTTTTTGCTTTAATCGAAATTATCTATTAATTAATCGATACTTTTTCAAAAGATAACGATAAAATTTAAATTAATCGATAACAGCCCTAGTACAATACTATCAACCATAAGGAAATTACTTCAACCGTTAATGTAGGGTAATCAGATTATAATTAAAAGAAAGACAAACGTGACAACACAAACCTCTGGTGGAAATTAGGAATGAAATTATTTAATAATAAAACCATTTACAAATATTTCTACAAATAAAAATATGAAAAAAAAGAACATTATTGAATTGAATTCAACCTTTAAACAAGTTATAAGAATTTAAAAAATTCAGATTACATTAAATATCCTTAAAAAAGGTGCTCACAGATAATTTAAAAAAAAACAATACCAAAAGAGCAAAATTTAAAAATCAAATCTGTTCTTAAAACTTCATTTTTCAGTGTTAATGCTATTGTTAGGCACATCAGCAATAAAAAACTTTGTCATTTCTGTTCTGTCATGTTGAGCCGAGTTTGATCAGATAAGAAGTAGATGACGTCATTAGCCATGTCGTTCAAACTGATCATCATGTAGCCAAGCGATTCAGTCAAATACTGTCTTCTGCCTAGCTGCAATATTTCATGTAAACACTGTTTACACTTCATGTGACTGGGTCGTAGATGAACATTTGTCTCAGATTTTTGTTTGTGGGTGGGGGGTGGGAGACCTATATATATTTATATTATAAGCCAGAGCAAGCAAGACAAACCACCCTCGTTTGCCAATGAAGTCTATATATAAAACAAGCCAGAGAAAACAAGAAGCGTAGGACGCAATAATCTTCTGTATAGAAGGAGCGTCTGTAAACAGATAAGATAAGATAAGATAACCCTACTTTCCCTACCTGCCCATCGTTGGTCTCAAGACATGCGCACTGCGGTTTGAGATATCTCGCCCCTCCTGCTCTGCGGCGTATTCGCGGTTCTGATCTAGTAAAGTAATAATCATTTGATAATTTATATAGTGCTGTACTCAAGCAAGTAGTTGGGATAATAGCGCTTGACATTAAAATAGTAACATACATATAATAATCAATTCTTTTCATTAAACGTAAATCATAAATATCGTTATAGTAACACACATTTGATAATAATTTAATATTCTTTCAATCTCAAACATAAATATCATTACCATAACATATAGCAACATTACAGTATATAAAAGCTACAATTATCATTTATAGAAATGTTTGATTGATATTAAATCGCTTGTGCACGTATGGTTTAAAAACGTGGGTTTTGGTGCTGTCTTGAAGACCTTAGTAGTTGTAATACTGCGGATGTGAATAGGTAAAGAATTTTAAACAAAAAGAGAAGAGATAGAACCACACTTAAGTAGCTGACTTTGTATTCTATACATTTACTATTGTTCTTTTCGTTAAAACAGCATAGGAAATGAAAATACTTTAAAAAAAAATTATTTTGAAATTCTGAATTTAAAAAAAACAATCTATATCTATCATAGATTAAAAATATATAATATTTACAAAATTTATTTTGTTAAAGTGAAGTGTAAAAATATTGAATAAACGGGGATGATCATTATATTTCAATATTTTAAAATATTAAGTAATGTGCGCCAATCAAAAGAAGTGCTTCCGATGTTTCCATCTCCCTTGAAAAAACATACCTCTGAAACTCATTACTACTTAAACAGCATATTCACAGATAAAGGGAAGTAAATAGTTACACGGCAAATTATTGAGGCCAAACTTTTCAGATCTTTTATGAAAAGTAAAGCAGTCTTCGCTGGGGTCGCTAGCTGATGGCTCATTAGAAAAACAAAATGTCTTTAGCTCTGACGTGGTGGCTTGTGTTCCATCAGACCACATGTAGACGCCCTCAACTGACCTGTCATCAAGTCCCACCCAAAGACTGGTCAATTTTTGTGTGATCGAATAATCGGTCAAAAATTGTTTTTTTCCAAGAGTGTTTACTTTAATTAGTCGACCACTGATATTTTTGCAGAAACTTTCAGCCGTGTCAAAGTTGGTCACATTGAATGTTCCGTAGACACAGTATCCGTATTGGTTTAGGATAGAGTAAGAATATCCCAAGGATAAATCACATTTTGTGTACACGAACTGACCAGTTTCTGGTTGAGTCTCATTTTTATCAAGCTCACCCCCAGAAAAACATTGTTTGGTCTCTGGGTCATAGATGAATGATTGACATGCAGATGAATATGTTGATTGACATTTTGACGCACATTTTACCATGGAATAGGAGGTAAAATTATTACCAAGAAATTTCATGCCAAGTCCACTATTTACAATTTTTTGGTAAGTTGTCAGTTTTGTTTGGCTTGTGCTAGTTACAAGTTTGGGTAGAAATAAGAAAGCTACACATATTAAGAAGCAGCGCTGCATGTTTTGGTTTAAGGAAATAATCCTCTATTCTGATCTATAACTGATGACCAATGTCCACAAGTTTCATGCCCCTATGTGGGATGTAGTCTTAGTGACAAATGTTGGATAGAACTATAGGAATAATACAGATATCAATTTTACACTTCCGTTTTCATAGAAACATCTAATAACTTGATATAAAATAACACAAATTAATTGTTTTCTTTCATGAGCTCCTATAAGTTGCCAAGCTATTCAAATGAAGTTGCATTTAAATGTGTTATAGCGAGAAATGATCACTCGTCTTCTCAAGAGTCAACGTGTATGCTATTATATATTTTATACCTCTTTTTTTCTATTTCATTTTAATAAATCAATTTTAGGTTATTTTATTTTCACCGGTTCCCAATATTTTTTAAAAGAAACTTGTTAGTAGCAATAAGCAATTAGGTTTAAATTTTTATAGTAATTTTACCATATTACAATGAAATACCCACAACAATATAATAAAGCTTTTTAATACCCTACACATAATTAAAGTTTTTATATTGATACATTTAATATTATTATTTAATGCAATTGTAAAACTATTCTGAGAACCACTGAAATACTAGTGTTTTCAAAGATCAAGTAGTTAGTCTATTGTATTAACCAAATGAGATGGCTTGCTGATATTTCCAGTGACGTTAAATATTAATTACACTTTTCAGAAACACAATTTACCATAAAAAATATTCCTTTGCCTATGCATGGCGTCAAGATGGAAAATTTATTGTTATTTACAATGTATACATTTATTGAGGCGCTGTGGTCTAAGTGGTAGCGTGCTTGACTATCGAACCGAGACAAAAATTCGAGTCGTGGGTCGAGCCTCGGTGCTAGCCACACAATCCACTGTTTTTTTAGTGGTGGCTCAATGAAACTTGTGAACGCTACTTCACTTGACCCATAGGCCGTCATGGTCTGAAAAGGGGTTAACTTATTATCAAAATTTTATTGACGTTGTTATATAAAAACAATTTAACACTGCTTAAGCATATTATAAAAACAATTGTAAAACCCCACTGCTTAATAACATATTTATAACAATTTTAAGCACTGCTTAATCCATTAAATAAAACAATTTTAACATGCTTATACATACATAAAACAATTTAACACTGCTTAATAATATATAAAACAATTGAACACTGCTTAATCCATATATAAAACAATTTAACATGTTAATACTATGTAAAACAATTTACACTGCTTAATACATATATAAAACCTAATTTAACACTGCTTTAATACATTTATAATCAATTTACACTGCTGTAATACTAGATAAAACAATTTTTAACATGTTAATACTATATAAAAACAATGTAACACTGCTTTAACATATATAAACAATTAACACTGCTTAATTACAATATTATAAAACAATTTAACACTGCTTAAATACATATCTAATAACATCTTAACACTGCTTAATACATATTATAAAACAATTTAACACTGCGTCATACTTATAAAAAACAATTTTAACACTGCTTAATACATATATAATACAATTTAACACTGGCTTAATACATATATAAACAATTTTAACACTGCTTAATACATATATAAAAACAATTTAACACTGCTTAATACATATATAAACAATTGACACACCCAACTGTTAATACAATTTATAAAACAATTTAACACTGCTTAATACATATATAAAACAATTTAACACTGCGTAATACATATATAAAACAATTTAACACTGCTTAATACATATATAAACAAAATAAATTGAACGAACGATTTTTTAAATATTTCCTGTTATCTAGTTCCAATGCAATTTTTCAACACGCTATCATGTTTTTTATCGTTTAGTAATCGAATTCATTCCGTTCATTATGCATTTGCCTGCATAATACGATATGTGTTTTTAATAGGGCTGTTATCGATTAATGTAATTTTTATCGTTAACTTTTGAAAAATTATCGATTAATTAATCGATAATTTCGATTAAAATCAAAAATAGAAATTTATGACGTCATTAAACTAAACATTTCTCACGGACATTGAAAATTAAGAATATGTTTAACTAAATTTCATGACACTGTGTTGATACTTGATTTGTGCTGATGGTGGCTGACGTATTTGATCCTTCAAAAGAGAATTGTTTATGGCAGTGAACACAGTAAACGTTTTCACCATCTTCGACTTTGCCATCCGCAGTTAGCTTAAAAACAACATATTTGCTCAACTTTCTAGTTATATGTTTAAATTTAACTGCGCTGACACATATTTTCTTAAATTTTAATCGAATTTTTATCAATTAAAATGATTTTAATCGATATTTAATCGATACAATTTTTAACGTTTAATCGAGAAATTAATCGATAATTTCCGGAGCCCTAGTTTTTAAGAATCATCAAATCGTCGATATTCGTGTTCGGTATGCTGTAACTTAGTCATAGTGATTCTAACCATTTTATCGTTGCTTGGCTCCTCTCATTAACTTTATTAGAACTCAAGGTAAGTAGTTTTACTACACATTTTAATTAATAAAAAGCAACAAAATCACTCGACAATTTAAAGATATTTCTCAAGTCGTTCATTGTATGGTAGCAACTGCCGTACTTATACTATTGAGTATCGCGTGGTGTGCTGTGGTTCCAACAAGTTACACATTTTTATGATGTCGTTTTGTCACTTGTTGTTTGTCTCTTGTCGTTTTGTCTCTTGTCGTTTTGTCTCTTGTCGTTTTGTCACTTGTCGTTTTGTCATAGAACCCACATACATATATATATATATTAGGGAGTGGCCGGATTTTTTTTTCTGTTTGCCTGATCCGGATAGTTTGGCCCTAATATTTGCCGGATTCCGGATCCAGATATCTCCACATTTGAGTGTAAGAGCTAGTGGGATGTTCTTTACAACTTTCTATTTAGTATGTAATACTATTTATTAAAGTATCTATTATCCAACATATGGAGAGTATCTGCTGTCTACAATGACAATCTGTGACTGTGACCCTATCAACGTCACCGATGAACATTTTACTATGAATTGAATGAACGAAATTAAACGAAGTTCAACGAACTGTGTAGTGTGTACCAAGCGAACAGTGTTGTACTGAGTGTGTAGTGTGCTGAACAAGAAGTCGTGATCTAGAGCCATAATAAAAACTGTTCTTTTATTCAGACTAATTAAGTTTAATATGCTATTGATTAACTTTGTTTATTATCTTACGTAGTAGAGTAATATTTATACTTGCAACTTTTCAATTAATTTTTTTTTCTCGTATTGAAATTGATTGTTTTACTATATCTTGCATGGATTGGAATGATTTCATAATGAACGTCTGTTCATTTTTTTTCTTATATATTAATAACTTAATGTTTTAGTTTGTTAAAAATTTTATATATTTGTTTATAAACTAATTTATACTAATTTAATATAATTTCTATTTATTCTTTACTACATTGGATATCTGGGTCCTATCCGGATATTCCTTAAGTATTTGCCGAATCCGGATAGTGGCGTATATCCCAATATCTGGCCCTGTTATCCGGCCACCCCCTAATATATATATACATATACTAGGTTGTGTTAGGGTGCCATGGTGCCTTCGCCCCCCACTTTGTTTAAGGGCGCCTACGGCGCAAAATTTTTTCAATAGCCCAACTAACTTGTCCTTTTTTCATAAATTAAAATCATATGAGGTTAGAGAATCTTTAATTTATCATCATTTTGCGCACCTCTCGATGCACACCTTGTGTTAAAATATAAGATCAAACAATGACTTCATAGCGTTACATATACAGTGAGTGAGTGACTTGGGCTATTATATTAAATATATAACTAGCGTACACCCGTCAAAAATGACGGAATGTTTCAGCTGAAATCTATTTATTTTATAAAAAATGCACTTTTTAGGGCGCCTACGCCGCCGACCTTTTTCAAAAGCCCAACTAACTTGTCCTTGTTTGATAAATACGAAATATTAAACTTTCTTAAATGTACACTAAATATTTTATAATAAGGGTTCCAGGGCGCCGTAGGCGCCCCGTTTATTTGTTTATTTTATAATTAATCATCTTCAAATCCTCTTTTTAAATCCCTTATATTAACTTCGCGGCCGTCTCTGTCGTCATCTCATCATCTCTCTCATCATCTCATGGGCTGGGCGAGCGGAAAAAGAAAAGTCAAAAATGACCCACTTTCAGTGATCCGATCGAGCTGAAATTTGGCACACGGACCCGACTCACCTAACAATGCATCGCATCAAAATTTCAGATCGATCGATCGTACCGTAATTAAATTAATGCATTTTTAGTTTATCCTTATATGAGGTATGTAATTCAAATTCACTGTTTGTTATTGCTTTTTTCCACGTGAAAAATTGAGTAGACGCGTTGAGGCGGACCATCGAAGCACCGCGGCGCTTTTGTTTACATTTTACGTGTCACGCTGAGCTCGGTCAAGCGAATCGGTGACCAGACTTTTCCCCTCTCACGGGTTATGAAGCAAACTTGAGTTAAGATAGATTCAGTCTGTAAATGTTTGAAAATAATCAATACTGTTAGTTATGTCTCATATATAAGTGATTTATAGTCAAAAACTTTGTTTTTACGGGTTTGTTTTATTACATTGATCCCTTTTCCAAAATTAAAATACGAGCGGAAACAATGACGTCATAAAATATTTTTTTACAGCGCATATTTAATTTGCACACTTTTTGATGCTTTGGTGCAGTAATTTGGTTTTCCCTGCTTTCTAAAATTATTAGCGTCAGGACTCACAGACACTACTTGCGTGACAATTGCAAATTATATTGTTTAATAATAAAACGAATGTAAGGATACTCATTTAAAAATAGTCTAAATATTTTTCAAATATGAGCGAAATGCTTTGAATTTTTTATATTACATGTAGAAATGGATACTGTTGATGGCTATAATAAATATTTTATGCTTGCTACAAACACTTATTTTTTCCCTTCATACAGTTTGTGACATGTTGTGATTTTCTGTACAAAATTTAAATGTAAAAAATTCATTAAAATAATTACAGTTCAAGCTACATTACCACAATGTTCTTAAAGTTGATATCAATAGATAGATAATTCAATTGTGAACACAAAAATGCATAACATGCCCTTATTTGTGGTTTTATTCATTAAAAAAAATAATTAATTCCTGTAACTACCTAAATCAGGTGGAAAAAAGGGGCAAAACCCAAGAATATTTGAGAGTTAATGACAATATTTCTTAACGTTAGTGAACAATATACATTAACAATATGTCTACGCCTCTGTAACAACCACGCATAAAGAGATATCTCTGTATCAACCACTTTTGACCACACGCCTATGTAAAGTTATTTTAAGCAATTCAGTCACTTGAGGAATGGCAAGATAATTGTTTCATTAAAAAGTCTCTCAAGACGACATAAATTGATTTTTTAAAATTATTTATCCTTGCCATACAGTGGCCCCCATTGTAGTTTGAGTTAGAGGCTCTGTGTTCATCTATAGCATTGATAGCGAAACTATGGCACGCGTGTCACATTCGGCTCGAAAAGCCTCATCAGCCGGTACGCTAATAAAACTATTACTTCTTAAATCAAACCAGCTGAACGAAACCCCCATTTTTTGTTTCATGTGGGATGTTGGCCATTTGCTATTTAAATAGGTGGGTTTTGGTTAAATTTTGGCCCCGCGGCCCAAAAAAGGTTCGCCATCACTGATCTATACTAATAAAAGGCAAACCTCTGACTGACTCGTCACTAATTCTCCAACTTCCCCAGTAGGGACAAGCATGTCCCTTTAGGAAGTTGTTTAGTAGACTCTAACAATGATAATTTGCATAAACGAATTTTCAAATTACCACTCAGTGAGAGATAATTTAAAATTTTTTTTCGCCTGTTACCATCTTGGGAGTGTACACAAAAACTGTCCAAAGCTTCATGTTTCTACATACATGGGAAATTGGAGAATTCGTCTTTATCGTCGTGAGAGTCTACTCAACAAGTGAGTGAGTGAGGTTTTGTCTTTTATTAGTATAGATATAAAATATGTATACACGTTGGCTAATGTTTAAATGAATTGATATTGACAGAAATTGCTATATAAATACTTGTTGATCCCCCCAAAAAAGAATATAAATACAGAGCATTTCACTTAGTGTCTAACTGGACATGTCAATATTAGTTTAAAAACGTATTTCGGCAATTTTCAAAACTTTGTCATCTTTGTGTCCAAAACATATAAAGTTTGATAATTGTTGAAGTGGACCCAATTTTTTTGATAAGCTTGTATGGTTTTAAAGAGCATTCATTTCTGAATCTTAAAATGTATGACATTTGAAATTCAGGAATTATTTTTCCATTGAATAGATAAAATTGTGTGTCCCACACATAAAACCCATTCACAATTATATTCATATCATCATCATCATCATCAGTCCCGTGACCGTGCGGTCTTTGTGGGGAGCGCATGGACACATCAACATATAACGATCTCCACATCTGTCTATTTTGAGTGGCTGCCAATAATTCATGCAATTTCATACCTGTCCATTCCCTTATGTTTTCCAGCCAGCTTTTCTGTTGTCGACCTCTTCGTGGCCCCCTTCTACAGTGCCTTGAAGGATAATTTTTTTGTCATGGTATCATGTCGCAGTACATGACCAAACCATGCAATCTCTTAATTTTTGTTATGATGGTTTTTTGATGACCCGCAATTTAGTTTATTTTATCCTAGACATATTCATTGGTCTTATGTTCTAAATAGGAGATCTGGAGAATTTTCCTCATGCATTTGTTTTCAAATGCCTGCAGCTTGCTTTCAGTGGCTGCCATTAGTGTCCAGGTCTCACATCCATAAAGGACACTGGTTTTAACGAGAGCTCTGTAAAGCCTGAGCTTTGTTGGCAGGCTATTGTTTTTGCTGTTCCATAGTTTTGGTCAACTTTGTCATTATGGCCATTGCCGAATCAATTCTAGTTCAAATTTCAGCTTCACATGTACCGTTTCTGGATATAATTGCACCTAGATATTTAAAGTTATGTACCTCCTCCAGCTTTTGTTGGTTCATTACGATGTTGGCCATACTGACAGCTGAGGTATTAGCCAATATCTTGCTTTTCTCTGAGCTAATTAACATCTAATATGCACCTGATCTGTCTGCAAGTTTGTCAGTGAGCTCCATTAGTTCTTTACTCTCCCAGCCAAAAGATCTATGTCATCAGCAAATCGTAGGTTGCATAAGGGTCTTCCGCCTATAGAGATGGATGTGTTGTGATCAACTTCCGCCTAAAGAGATGGATGTGTTGTGATCACTGAGAGTTTCTTGCATGATTTGTTCAAGGAAGATATTGAACAGGACAGGTGAGAAAATGCAGCCCTGTTGGACTCTAATCGTTGTTTTGAAGAAGTCCCCTACGCAGCCTTTAAATAAAACTGGACTACTTGCCTTATTGTAGAGTTCTTCAATCACCTTTACCAGCCCTTCTTCAATGTTGAAACTTTATATCACTTGCCAAAGTCGCTCGTGCCATACTCGATCAAAGGCTTTCTTGAAGTCTATGAAGTTGTGATGGAGTTCGCGTTTGTGCTGTAGATGTTTTTCTATGAGCAAGCGACATTTGAAGATCTGCTCGATTGTGCTTCTGCCTGGTCTGAAACCTGCTTGTTCTTCTGCCAGTAACTCCTCGGATATTGGTTTTAGCTGTCCGAAGACAATTTTTAGCATTACTTTGCTAGGGTTGCTGATTAGGCTGATTGTTCTATAATTCTGGCATTGTTTCGTATTGCCTTTCTTAGGTAATGGTATGATTAGCGACTGCGTCCAATCTTTCGGCCATGTCTTATTTGAAAAGACAAACAGTGTCCTGTCTCCCGACACTTCAATGGACGTGACCACATGGGCGTCAATGACATGCCTGTCACCGCCATGGTTTCTTGTACAAACACACCTGGCCGGGTCAGTCTGGAAAATATACTAATCCATGCGTATGGGACTCTTACACTACATGGGATCAACATGTGTTTGCACTGACAACCTGATTGATATGCCACACCCACTCTATCTTTTCCTATATAAGCTCTTACTTTTCTCTCCTTACTTTATCTCTACTGGACTACTTGGATTTCACCAGGTAAATTTATAATATAAAAAACAGGGTATTAGTAGCCCTGACAAGACGTAACACAACAGCGAATTTATATTATAAATTTACCTATTTAAAAGCCTGATTGCAGTCTCACCCACATTACTTGGATTTCACCGAAGCTAAGTGTTTTTATTAATCGTTATATTCGTTTCATGTGTGTACTATTTGTCCGTTGAGGCAGGCTCTTTGCCGAAACGTTCACTGTTGTGTTACGTCCTGTCAGGCCTACTAATACCCTGTTTTTATTTCATACATTTTTTAAAATTATTATTTGTTCACTTATATAGCGCAGTACCCCAGCCTACAGCTGGGCCCACAGCGCTTTACAAACAGGTTCAACAACTACATACAAACACATTGCACCCTAAATCTTCCTAAACATAGCTACACACACAAAATTTCATATAAATGTTCAGAAATGGACGCATCACCGTCATAGCTGTTAATTTGATGGAGCAATCCTTAGCGAAAAAGGAATCCATGATGAAGATCCTGATCTTGAAATAATAACAAGACAAATACACAGAATTAAATCAAGAGTTCAAGGCTATGCATGCTTGTTAGGCGTAGCCTCGTTCTCAAGATTCCACCAAGAAGTTTAATCGCAATGGTCGTCCCGTGGTTCGTTGTAGTCTGTATCACTTCAATCAGGTTGAACCGAGTCACTTTGTAGCGAGAGTTCAGTCTTTTTTCCACTCTTGTAATAAGTTACACACGCCAAGACAACACTCAAGTCAACGAAAGAGCGCTCTCTACTTGAGATGACGTTGTTCGATTGTAACTTCCGGATTAATAGTAATAATGTTAAACAGCCACACGATGACAAGTCCAAGTAAAATACAAAACCAGACGGGCTAGATGGAATTCTCTTCGATGATCGATTCCTTGATATCTTTAATTTACTCATTTTACATAGGTACGTTGTAAATTTCTTGTTTATTCTTGTATTTCTAGACAGCAGAGAAATTTAGGTTCCGCCATTTTGATCAACTACCTATGAAATTACTTTTACGCCAGTGAGGATTTGTCATAATATGAATACACTTTTTTTTTAAACTTTGATAAATAATATGCATCAAAGTCTAATAAAAGTTTAGATCTAGACCTTTAAAGTTGGTCCAGATATTATTACTTATTGTTATTTCATTGAATGAGGACAGTAGATTACTAATATTCTTGTTGGTCAACCAAAACTCTACTTATGTTTTATATTATGAACAAATTCAGCTTTAAAAATCTTTATTTTATTTCGTTCAAAACTAGGGCCATAATGTAGCATTACAATGAGTATCTTTCAGATACATTAACAACTTTTGCTTATTTCACCAGGAAAAAAATCCAATTCCAAGGCATTTACAAAGTCGGTACGCCAATCTTTTTAAGGTGAAAGGTGAAATTCTGACCCTCAGTTGTGAGGAGCCTATCTTCAACGCAAACATGAAAAGTATGAAAAGGAATAGGGGACAGGAACAAGAAAGCTAGTGAAAGACATGACACCACAGGAACATAGGAAAGAAAAGAAAGCTTGACGGACTAGATACCACGATAGTAGAATGAAAAGATAAGCACAGTTAATATTGGATACAGAATATGTTTCCCCATCACTGTCAAATTCTACCTCTTCATCTGAGGGATCGTCTTGACAGAAAGAGGCATCAATAAAAATGAAGGCTAAAGAAAACAAAAAAAACTTAAGTTACTGGTCTCTGAATTGACTAAGAAGATAGAAGCCTCTTATAGGAAACTTTAAAACACTTTAAGGAAGTAAATACAAAGATCTGTAAACAAATGAAGCATATTATCTTACAACCATATTAGACACAAGAAAGAAATAATGTTGGCAGTGAAAGTAATTCACTTTAAGTGATGGGCCTACTACCCAATCTGGACAGAAGAACAACTTTTATCGCCTCAGTTCTATCGTTATTGAGAAAGGCTTTACATGTACAATGAACTTTTTTGAGGATGGCCATGGGACAGGTATATGATGGTGTTGGCGGCACTGTGAAAAGAGCTGCAGATAGGTGTGTCCTTTTGGCAAATCACAAATGCATATGATTTTGATGAAAATGGTGGAAGGCCTTGTCCCTTTGTTTATCTATATGAAATTGGTCAGCAGGACAGTGATGCTATCAGACTTGCTTTCGCCATAAATGGCCTAAAAATCGTCACTAGAAACAATGAAAGTGCACTAGTTAGCATGTTTCACAAAATACAGAATAAGGTATCGAGATGTCAGTTGTGTCTGTACATATGGGAAAGGGTGTAATGAAGAGAATATGTTTTCTCATTTAACATTTGAGGGGATGGTGAAAGAGGAAGACATGGGTATTGACACTATGTGTTCGACACATTGGGTATTGACACTATGTGTTCCGACACATTGGGTATTGACACTATGTGTTCCGACACATTGGGTATTGACACTATGTTTCCGACACATTGGGTATTGACACTATGTGTTCCGACACATGTGATACAGAGGAGAATATTCAATGTAAAACAACACACGTCAGAGGATGTGAGAAAACAAAGGCATGAAAAGGTATCTAGGTGATCTTAAGACGTGTGGAATTTTAGCAGAGCTTGTCCATGAATGTGAGTGCAGGATGCTATATATGAATGATACGTATGGGTCCACTAAATTTGTAACTGATACCACAATACAAATAGAGAGTATAGCTGTAAATAATCTTCCAGATGGCATAACACCTAAGCAAAAATTTGGTCATCTATTTACAATTAAAGTGAGAGAAGATTGAGACTGCCTACGAGCCTGTGGTCCTGTGTTTGCTTATGTAAAAGATAAATGCCCTGAAGAAATTCGGATTTGCATTATCCAAGAGCTTGCAACTCATTATTAGCTTTATCTCAGTGATGCATATCTTTCCCAAGGCTTATCATCTTATCTTACAGCTGCAAATAGTTGTTTGCCTCTCATTGTGATTTTGTATGTCCCGGGAGAAACACAATTTAGATAGAGATGATTTGTCAGATTTATTTTTGAGAAAGAAGTAATGGCACCATGCACTCAAAAAATTTATATGGGCATATGGCAAATTTTTGGACTTGCCATTGTATTGAAAATGCCAATCATTTCACTTTTTCCTGAAGGCCCTGACCAAGGAACGAGATTTCACATCCACAGATGGATCTAACCCATAGTAAAAACAAAAATGATGAGGCAATGAGCTTGTGGACTTCCCCCAGGGTAAATCGTAAGTCACTGTATTGGTGTCCAAACCATTTGTGCAATTGGTTCGATACCATAAGAAATGTTGAACACAATGTATTAAGTTCATGAACTTTATTCATTTAATATGCCCAATCTCCATTTAGCATGCTTTTTGAGGCTCTTCTCCTATTAACTGGTGCACGGTTCCGGATCTGTATAGGGCGTCAACTTTTTCAAAACAGTCGTTCTTCTGGCCTTGGAAGTTTATGTAACTAAAGTGATAGTCGTGTATATGGCTTGGAAATAGGGAGGAGTGAAAGATCACGTGGTGTTGTATACTTTTTATCATTCCATGAGTAACTATTGGGAAAGATAAAGTGAATTGTATCATTATATGTTCGTACGGCTTCAAAGTGTAATCATATGTTTGTATGGTTCACATGTCATTATACGATTGTACGGATTCACATGTCATTATATGTTTGTATAGCTGCACTTATCATTTTTTTTTGGGGGGGGGGCTAAGTTCACCATGTTTTAAAATTAATGTACATTTTATTTAACTATGTCAATCTCGGTTAGCTCAACTCTTAGTTGGGTTACCTCGTTATATCAGTTCTTATTCTTTATTGTTATGCCTTAAAACTTTTGAACGATTCAAAATGTTAGCAAATACTATTTCAAAGCAGCTTTAGATTTCTAAGCATTCTTATATTAAAAACTTTCTTTAATTTTACAGAAACAAAAATTTATTTTATAAACTGTCAGTCGGTAACCACTTCCGTAACACACAAGACGCCAATTAAAAACACCAATAAAGTACACACTTTTAACGATAAAATGTCCAATGTGATAAAGTTTACCCAATGCTAAAATGTTTATGAAAACAATGAAAACTCAAACTATTTGCAAACAAAAATAATCATGAATTAGTTTTACCAACACAGTGCCATCTATTACAGAGATAGTCTTATCGTATCTGTTACAGACGCTCGTTCTAGTGTTGACTTTAAAGGAAATTAAGGAGAACTATTTGGAAAAATTAACGTACAAATTAATGTACAATAAATGTACAAATTATGGTACTAATTAACATATACATTTCAGTATCAATTAAATCACATATTAACATACATATTAATGTACAAATTATTCGCACAAATTAACTTAAAATAACGTTTAAATTAACGTATAAATTATTGTAAAATGCTTATGGCGACACGAATATACAGCTTACAATAACTCGAGAAACTCAAATGGCAAAAAATGTATGTTAGAAAGTAATTTCAATTTCACCTATTTTTTAAAAATTTTACTTTTGTAGGTGGTCTCCTACTCTAGGGGCACATCTATTTTAGGGTATGACTTGTTCCTTTAAACTTGTTCTAAAAAAATACCTTCAATCTAAGCCCGAAGCAGCTACGTCATAGCATTTTAACAGGCGAGATCAAACCCTTTGTTTAGAATACATCCGGTGCTATTCTGGCCCAGACCAAATTTACCCACCCCCCCCCTCCACTCACGCCACCGACAAGAATATAGCCATTTGATAACATGAATATATAGTATATGGTAATTTACTGACGAATAAACACCTATTTATACATTTTACTTGCGTTTAGCCTTTTCAGATAATCTAAACTCTTTTCTTAAGTAGGAATTATTTTTTTTACAATCGAATAATAGTAATAAAATAAAGAAAAGCACCGGTATATACTTGACATGGTTTATTCTGGTTCTGTTACACCGGTATATTCTGGACAGAAGTTGAATCTGGTCTGTTACACAGGTATATACCGGACATGGGTTTATTCTGGCCTGTTACACCGGTATAGTCTAGACCAACGGTGGCCAAACTGTGGCTCTCGAGCCGCATGCGGCTGTTATGTGTTCACTTTGCGGCTCGCGAACAATTAAAAATTTCCGTTTGAAATATCTGCTGTGAAATACGTTTAATATGAAAACGCTCAAGAAGAAATATCTGTCAACGGGGAAAAAAAATACGGTCCCGAAAAAATACAAAGTATTTTGATACACCTTTTATCCCAGTACATGAAACAAAAATCTATTAACACTAAAAGATGAATGAATGAATGAATCAAGAAAAACACGACCGCACCCCAAAGAACTAAAAATGGTTGTTATTTTTTGTTATTAATAGTAACACCCCTGCTTTTATTATATGACAGGACGCTAACTTTCTCTCTGAAATACACCATATTTTTTAGTTACCGGTTAAGACGGACGAGTCAATGTTGTTTATCTATTATTGAGTTTTAACAAAACTAATTTTCACTCATTTAATGATTTTTTAAAAAATCTGGACAGAAACAGTGTTGAAATCATTTTTGTCTTATTTAAAATTTAAACTTTGAAGGGAGCGATTGGTTTGTAAGCGGTTGGTGTTGTAAACTGTTAAATTTCTTGTTCCCGTTTCGAAAAAAATCCACAAAATGTGGCAATAAGTTGCAGTGAAACGAAAATATAAAGACGAAAATAGAAGCTTTCTACCAGAATGGAAGGAGGATTTTGCATTTATTGATAAAGAAGGTTCACTGGTGCTTATGCAAAGTAAAAAGACTCGTGTGAAAAGTTGCACAACATACATTTTGTTTGCAATATTTTAAAAAAATTTCTGCGTGGTAGTTCTAAACTGCTGCGCGGCGTCGGTCAGATATATACGCAGTGAATATTTAACAATGTGGCTCTCAAAATATTTGAATGTTAATAAAATGGCTCTCAGTCACTACAGATCTGGCCACCCCTGATCTAGACAAAGGTTTATTCTGGCCTGTTACACCGGATCTCTGAAGGGTAATACATATGTAAGACTTGGTGTTTCCTGAAAAACTTTTGGAACTAGAAATGTGTAGAAATCAGGGTCTGACCATTTGGTTAATGTATGACATTAGAGTACATTTACAGGTAGGTAGGTTAAATTATTTGACTTATCCAATTATTTAAAATTATGTACTTAAAAAAATCTTTTTTTTAAAAGGAACCGCTTTTATTTATATATAGAAAGTGCACTGAAAAGAAGAAAATAACAATTTTCTAAAATTACAGGTGAATTCCGTGAACCTATCCACTGCACATAAAAGCGTGGGGCGCTCATCGCAACTTGCTATCATGTACACGGCTGCGAATAATAAATACACATTTTTATGAATATCATAAACATGCTACTATCATAGTAATTATAAATATTTATCTATACGCAGAAGAATAGTTGCAAAGAGAAATGAGTTGTGATGGGCACCACACGCTTTTATGTGCAGTGGATAGGTTCACGGATTTCCCATGCAATCATAGGAAATTGTCGTTCAGTCCAATGAGAATGTAGGTAAATGGTTGTTTAGACATAAAATCTTTGAGGAACTGTTTTCTTCCTCAGGTTTTTACTGTCATGAGTCGACAACTGACATTTTTACAATAATTTTCAGCTGCAATAAAATCATATTTGTTCAATGCTATGTAAAGACAATTTGCCATATTGGATTAGGATAGAGTAAGAATATCCCATGGATAAATCGAATTACGGACACTTTGACCTTAATTTTTTAGTCACAAACTAAGTAGTCACACTTTTGTGTTAGTTGATCAAATTTTATATCTCCAATTAAATCCCACAATCGATCACAATAAATATCAATAAAACTTAGAGTTCTGAGTCTCCCTGTTTAACAACTTAGTTGGTGACTAAAAAATTATTTTCTGCTCTTTTATGCGAGATTCTACATTCCTCACTGCAGCTGGGACACATCTTTTAAAAAAAAGTTTTTAGTTCATTTTTTAAAAGTGTCTACGTGCTGAACGCAGGCGCTGAAACCATTACAAACCCTTTGCATTCACTTCTGTTTCTTGTGTTGCTTAACACGTGTATACCTCCCTAGCAGAAATACTGATTTGAATAAGACGTACAAAGTTGTCAGTATTTAAAGTTCATAAATTTCAATAGCTAATACCGCCGCCTAGCAGACAATAACATTCAACCTGTTGAACCCGTATAATCGGACTGAACGTTACGTCGTTGTTGTTTACATTTGGTCGGGGGTTTTCATAATCCCGTGTGGCGAAGGCTACCCAGTTACCACCACAGCAAGCCGTGTGCTGGCGAGGTTAAATAGAGTAAGTGGGGGCAGAGACAATGTATGCACCTTTAGAAAGGACTGTCTGACCACATTGCCTTTGTTTTGTCCGATTACATCGGACGGGGTGGGGTTGGAGTTGGATTGGTTTAAAAGGACTTTCTTCATCAGAGGAATGGTGCATTAATCACAATCATGTATTCACGTTGAATTTTGACTTGTTTTCAATAACAATTTAAAACTGTATTTAATTTTTATGGATAATAATTTTAAGCTGAATTATTTTTATACCAAAAATTAATTTTTAAAATAATTAATTTTTAAACGTACATTAAAAATATATTAAAAAGTTATACAGTGTAGATACGAAGGTGTCGAAACGTCCTGGGGTCGAAACGTCCTGGGGTCGAAACTTCCTGGGGTCGAACTGGCAGAGTCGTACCATCCGGGGTCGAATCGTCCGGGGTCGAAGTGTGCGACCACCGGATAAATTTCAGTTTGAGTACATACCTTTACCAGTCTGTGGCTTGACCTCAGAAAGTTCAATGTTCACTTCCAGGTGTACACTGTTTGGTCCGTGGGTCGTAGTATACACAGGCAGATGGATATGTTGATTGACATTTTAACGCCCATATTAACTCTGCATTCGAAGTAAAGTTGCTTCCAAGTAATTTCATGCCAAGTTTTTTTACTGTCAATGTTTAGATAAGTTGTCAACGTTGTTACATCCCTGTCGGAGCTATCTGTGGCGAGAAAGATGTATATCTATGTTTGGCAAGTTGTCTAGGGGTGTAATATTTAAATTATCACCTTCCCGCTCGTAACGTAAACTTTAGTGATCTCTTGCATACGAAAATAGCAAACTAAATGGGATTAAAATGTAACACAAAAAGAATTTACTATACAATTTTGTACAATAGTGGAAACTGGTTCCAAATGATAGTAGTGATACAACAAATTAATTGTCCCTTATTTGACTTAACTCTATCATCATCAGGGCTATGCCATGTGACCTTATGTTTATGGTGTTGGTACTTAAATGTAATGGGGTCGTCGCGCCCCGCTCCATGTGGCAGTTGGTTCTGCAGCTCCCCTGGTCAGTGTGTGCGGTTCCCTGCAGCTGTGTGCAATGAAGCGTTCCGCTTGGTAGTTCTGCCATACACTAGGCTTCTTCAGTGCTGGAGTGTGTAGTTGGTACTGCAGGTTCCCACGAGCTGGATCGTTTGGTTCTCTGGTACTCTGTAGGCTGTTTCACCTATGGCCCAGGTGACATCGGTGATCACGGAAGTGTAAATAACCGGCTTCCGTACGTGTAGTGTGTGTACACGTACAGGCATCAACACGCGCGGTGTGCGTATGTTGGCTTCAGTTTTACGTTGGACGTAATAACTGGTAAATGCTGAGTCGTCCTCCTCAAGGTCCTGTCGGTAGGTGCAGGGATGAGGTAGGGTGTCGGATCCAATGTCGCTTGGACAGTGGTGGGTCAAGCTCTTGGTCCTAAATATTGTCGACACTTCTGTCTGGGCGAGTCTGCCGTCTGGAGTTCGAGTTGTCTCCCTGTCCTGGCGGGTGCCCAAGAGCCAGACTAAAATAGAAAAACACACAAGGGTAGTTTCTCCACTTTGTCTGTTTAATCCAACTCTTTGACCACCGAACCTTCAGAGCAAGGTGCCTAAAGGGGATCAAAATACATTCACATAAACAAATTATTATCTAATACATTACATAATATGATATTAAAATAAAGATCTCATTTCTACCACCACGGGTGCAGATCTATCTTGCTGACACCTCGTAAGTGGATTGAGATACAAATATTGTGATGTTATTTGTTACACACAAATATAACTCGATCCATCTATCTGATGGAGCGCGTGTAATCACATTTAGTTAGAAAATAAACATGGGATAGTTAAATATCGCAAGTGGCCCCATACGGCGATCATGGGGTTAACATATTCCAATAATTTCAACACGACATTATACAATGTTTTATATTTAGATAATGGCAGGAAATATATACATGGCAACGAGGGAAACAAAGCTAGAGCTCAACTTACATGGATTCTGGTCAGTAAGAATAATGCCGGCTCTTCCACTACAAGGATGGATGCGGATATGGTTCTATGAATTATATTCACACTGGCGACTACACTCTGCTGACATCTGGGCGGAAATAGACCGGTGGCTGGGTTGCGTCAGCCTTTATACTTAATGGGTAGTATATTCACTCCTTTTCTGATTGGTTTTTAATTGTCGCAATGCGGTCAGGGGTCCTTGACCTTCCACGGGATCCCGTTGCATACATAATTGGTTCAGATTGTCGCATTGTTGATGTTTTCGGATCAGACAAGCGTGAGTTCCCTTTTGTTTTGCCCGGTTACTGTGTCGCAGATGGTCTGTCTCCATAAATCTCACCACACTATCCATAGTTACAGTTCCCAATAAAAGTAAAAAGGCTATGACCTCTGTGGATCAGATTTGCATGGCTATCTTCAAAATTTTGGGTTGTTTCTTCTTAGATACGAAATCACAAAATACTTATAAGATACTCGCTGTTAATCTGCATTAACTAAAAAATAAAACAAATCTATTTGCTAAGAATTTCTTAAGCCATGCTCTCCAGCTCAGCCATCAACTTATTATATGTCGAAAAATATTGTCCAGAACGATTTTCTTCACGGTACTTATTACATTTTTACACGACATTACCAGTTTCAATTGTTTAAAAATTGTTTCTCATGGACACAAGTCTTCATTTGCTGTATATGACAATTAGTTCTTTGCTATAATTTTAAGAAATTTTTTTTTAAATCATGGAATTATTTTTATGAGTAATACTGAATGGAGTTGTTTCTGCTTTATTTTACTGAATACACCATTTTAAAACTTTATTTTTTCAATCGGTTTTTAACCACTGAGCAATTATTACTTTAAAAATCTACCAGCTGTGAAGAATGAGATTATTACACATGAAATTTCCAAGAAATCTTGGTATTAGAAAGACGCCATTTTCTTGTTTCTTCTTATTTTATTTAACACAACATAGTACTTTTTCCAAATAAATTTAGAACCACTGGCAAATTATTACTTTAAAAAAATCTACCAGCTGTGAAGAATGGTACTAAACACCAAAGATCAACTGCTGATTTGTCTTTTGGATTCAACAAGGAAACATTAAATATTTTATGAATTTGCGCTGTGGAAACAAATGGCCTTAAAAGTAACTACAGACTGAAAAGACTGCTCATGAAACGTCATGGCGGCTATCATGTTAAGCGGGTTTGGCCTGGTACATTATTGTTAATGTCTAGAATTGTTAAGCATGCAAGAAATACAATAGTTGGTTTAGGCACGCTAAATTAGCTAGGTGATATATTGTCTAGATATCATACTGTTTATGCTGTCCTAAATGACAATTAAAGGTCATCCAATGTAACACATTTTTACAATTTTTGGCGAAAATTAAATTGTAACGCATGACAATTTAAAGTAGGCCATTAAATTCATTGTTTGTTCGTGTAGTTATGTTGTTTTTAAGGTACCTCCCTATTTGTATTAAATGTAAATGCAAAAGTAAATATAGTATTAAATATAGATTTTCCAGATACGAAGTACTCATCAGGTAATGACTCTTAAGTAAATTAAAAGATTTCAAGACTATGTAAAATAAGATACTTCGATTTTTGACGGCAAATTATAATGTAAAGCTTGATAATTTTTTTGGCTTTAAATATGGTTACTTCGCCATCTTCTTTAGGTCATCTTTAATCCTTGTAATGACAATAAAACCAATCTGGGAAATTAAAGTATATATACTATTTTAACGGTGGCCAAACTGAAGCTCTTCTCTGTGCAAATTGGGGCTCGAGAACAATTTATCAAATTAAAACTTTTCGTTTGCAATATATGATGTGAAAAACGTTTAACACGAAAAAACTATTAAGGGGAAGTATCTGTCAACGGGAAATAATATACTGTTAAGACGAAATACAAAGTATTTTATACGACTTTTTTCTCTAAACATGAAACGCAAATTATTAAACACAAACAGATGTTAGTTCTTTGAATGAATGAATGAATGAATTCATAACAGGAAGCTAGCCCGTCTTTGAAATACAGCGAGAGCTTTGAGTTATCTGTCCAACAATGTTTATATACCCTCTCCTCCCTCCACTTACATCCCCACCATACTTGAAAAGCAGCTCATTTATTTTTTAAACATATATTTCAGTTCCGGACTGAACATTACGTAATTAAAGTTCACAATAGTATGTTGTTGGAAACATGCCGTTGGCTACTGTGTGAAATCAATTGCATGGATGATGGCTAAATTGCATTGTATAGCTGTCATAGCATAGAAAATTATGTGGCGTTTTGAACGGTACCCGGTTATTCGTTCAAAAGTTTGATGGGTACCCGGGCACTTCTTAGCAAAAATATTGATAGCCCTAATAAGGACTCATATTTGCTGTTTTCTGTTATGGTGCCCTGAATTCTGCCTTGCCACATGTAGGCTCAGGTTCGGTTAACGTTGTTTGAATGATTGCCATGTCAGTTTCATGTTAAATCATTTGAGACGCAAAATGCCCCAAAAAAACTTTATGTTGAAACCTTATTGTTGTTTGTCATTGTTATTGTTGTTTTCGTTGTTGTCACTTATAAAATTAAATAATTGATTTATTAATAATTATTATATCATTATAATTATCTTATCTTATCTTATCTGTTTACAGACGCTCCTTCTATACAGAAGATTATTGCGTCCTACGCTTATCTATGGTTTGTGTCTAGTCCTGCATTTTTATTAGAGATTTAAATGTTGATAAAGTGTTGGTTTTCCTGGATTCTTCAGGCAACCCATTCCACGCCCGAATTCCGGACGGGAAGAATGAAAAATTTGTATGTGTTTGTTCTTGCATACGGAATAAGAAAGGTGTTTTTATCCTTATGTCTATCTGAGGGTTGTATTAAGTTATCTTTGTGTTGTATTTCTAAATTAGAATTAATTGCTTTATGTATGATTACTACTTTGCTCTTGGTTCTTCTATCCTCTAGTGTTTCAAGGTTTAATGATTTAACTAATGGTGTTATTCTTGTCAGTTTTGAATATTCTCCAGTAATGAATCTGGCAGCTCTTTTTTGAATTTGTTCTAGTTTATCAATGTTTTCTTTGGTGGATGGGTCCCATACAGAAGATGCATATTCTAGTACAGGTCTCACCAAAGTGAGGTAGCATTTTAGTTTTATATCTCTATTACATTTGTTAAAGTTTCTTTTTATAAAGCCTAAGGTTTTGTTTGATTTTTTAATAACTTCATTGACATGGGGATTCCATGATAGTTTCTCATTTATTAAGACTCCTAAGTATTTTGCATCTTTAGTTTGGGTCAGTTCTTTTCCATGAATGTAATATTTTGAATTTATTTGTTTCTTTTTCTTTGTTACTCTTAACAGTTGACACTTTTCTGGGTGGAAAGACATACTCCAGTTAGTTTCCCATTTTATCAATTCATCTAAGTCTTTTTGTAAAATTTTGCTATCTTGCTCTGATTTAATTGTTCTATAGATTATACAATCATCAGCAAATAACCTAACTTTTGTACCTGTTGAGATGTTGTTGGGTAAATCATTTATATAAATCAAAAAGAGTAAGGGACCTAGCACAGTTCCTTGTGGAACTCCTGAGTTAACCTTTATTGGTGCAGATTTAGATCCATTAATTATTACAGTTTGCTCCCTGCCCAAAAGGAAGTCTTGGATCCAGTGATGTAAGGGAACCTGAGATTCCAAAGTAGTTAAGTTTTTTAAGTAAACTAAGGTGGTGAACTTTGTCAAATGCTTTTGAGAAGTCAAGTAATATTGTGTCTATTTGATCATTATTGTCTAAGCCTTTTGATAATTCATCTATTAAACCTATTAATTGTGTTTCACATGATCTGTTTTTTCTAAAGCCGTGTTGATGTGGGCATAGGGCATTATATTTGTCTAGGTGGCTAATTATTTTACTGTATATTATGTGTTCTAGCTAATTTACAGGTGATACTAGTAAGTGATTTTATGTCTTTCTTTTTAATTTTTTGATCTAGGTAAATTCATTTCTGACAAAAAAAGGTATTATCGTCTTAAAGGCGTATTATCAAATCACACTAAACTAAATAAGGGTCTAACTGCTTATGTATCAAATAGATTATGTCTGAGCCTAAAATAAAGATACCTCTGTTTGGATTCACCTTTGTTTCCGATAAGAATTGTGTACAATTGAGAGGTGTTAAGAAACAAGTGTATTTCGAATCAAATTTGAGTCCAAACACAAGCGTGCGCAAACAGAGTTGTGTACAAAAATCGCGAAAGAAAAAAAACAACCAAAAAAAAACGTTACAATTTCGTCTTGGCTTTTATTTTATCGCTGTGGCAGAGCATTTTCCAATATCGTCTGTAAGCAGAAAACAGGTCTTTATAGTTCTGATGTCCAGCAGGGACTGATTCCTGTCCTCTTGTTCACTAGACATTTTCATCAGATCAATTCTTGAATAAACTTAAATGATACTAAGAATGACTGTATCAAATGTTATATTTAGGGCTGCGGAAATTAACGATTAATTTCTCGATTAATCGTTAAAAATTTTATTGATTAAATAACGCTTAAAATAATTTTAATCGCTAAAAATTCCATTAAAATTTAAGAAAATATTGATAATATTTGTTTTTCAATTTAATAAATAATTATTAATGATTTATAATTAATAATAATTTATATATTTTTTGACGTACAAACCTCTCCCGCGTATTATTATAATTTATTAATTTACGTAGACGTGCATATGTAAACGAATTGCAGGATGAAAGTACAGCTTCAGCATAGCTGAATTTAAGGATATAAACAAAACGTTGAGGAAATATTTTGTTTTTAAGCTAACTGCGGATGGCAAAGTAGAATATGGTGAACAAGTTTACTGCGATCACTGCGTAAACAATTCGCTTTTAGGGAATCAAATACATCGCCGACGTACCACCTTCAGCATAAGCATATTAGACAGGAGAAGTAACTCAATAAAAAACACAAAATGTCAATTACTTGTTTTTGCTACTTCCCTTGAGATGTTCAGTTTAATGACGTCATACATTTTAATTTTGGGATTTAAACGAAATTAACGTTTAATTCATGAAATTAATCGTTAATATTTCAAAAGTTAACGATTAAGTTTAAATTAATCGTTTCAAGCCCTAGTTCTGACATATTAAATTGTATGCTGTTTAAAAATGTATGTGTGTGCTTGCGCGCATGTGTGTCTGTGTGTTTGTGTATGTGCGTGTGAGTGTTTTATACGAAATGAATTTTGTGATTAGTTAGCTATAATACATTCACTATTAAATATTGTGTTTGAAGATAGAAGGGCAGCGTTTAAATCTATGCATTCTTCTGTTCTTTACATTTTCTGCTATGCGATACCGCTAATGTGGATTTACAAATTCAAATGTTCAAGTCAAAATTTGAGTTGATGCAAATAAGTTGTCAAAGTAGTAAAGTCTTTTCCCCTTACTAGAAATACATTCGTATGTTTTCCCTCAAGAAAACCTGCGCTTTGTTCTTCGTTTCCAAACAATTTTTTTTAAAAGCATTCATGGAATCCTAATACTGTTTATTCTCTTTGACTCATTGTAATCTTTTATTGCAAATACTGTAGTCACTGAAGCCATTCAGCTTTTATAAAAAAAACGGGAAAAAACTATAATAACTTGCTAATATCTTAACGAACAAGTAATAGTTTTCTATCCACCCTTAAGAAAGTATCGCAGTTGTTCTTTAAATTTTAAAGATAGGAATTCTGTGTTCGATGGCATTTAACTTGCTTATCTTGTAGCGCACAAACATGTTGAGCATGCTTTAGGGCTATTCGCTGGAGATCATATCTAGATATAATTGTAGTTTTCTCACATAGAAACAAACGGAATATTTAATAACACAAAGTTACATAACAATAGACCGATATAATAGACCTCAAATAAGTTTTAACATGCTTGAGTATATTTGTCAAAGTCATTGTTTGTTCGATTCGCTTCATAGTTTATTTGTTGCTTGTACACATCCACGAGATCGTGTCATTATTAACTACTAGTTCACTCAAGAAAATTGTGTTTATTTCTTTTGTTCTTTCTGGCAGTCTAGTCATGCGCCTTAACAAAGGGTTCCTCTAGTGCAGTGTTTCTCACTTATTTTCTGTCATGCCCCCCCCCCAGGTAGAAATAAAAACATTTCGCGCCCCTGCGCGACTGTAAATAGTATCATTTGTCTACAAAATTGTTATGAGTTCACATCTGCATAACGGTCAAACAAGCCCCCCTCCCTTTACGGAGCCTCGCCCCCCACTTGGTGGGCGCGCCCCACTATTTGAGAAACACTGCTCTAGTGTAACTCAAGCGGCTTATCTCAAAGAATTGAACCAAAAGGATATCCACCGTGGTAACACAAGGGAATTGTTTTAAGACAATTATATCAACAGTTAAGCTTAATAAATTTCCTAAAGTCCAATATAACCAAGTTCTTTAATAAAGTGAAACGTCTTTTCAAACAAGGCTTACGTTCACCAATATAACCAAGTTCTTTAATAAAGTGAAACGTCTTTTCAAACAAGGCTTACGTTCATCAAGTACGCATTAGTTTTATCAGCTAATTAGTTTAACATGTGTTTACTACAAGGATTATGTGGTAATTTAAAAGATAAATTAAAGTGAAATATTCATCACTTTAAGTGGATGTTAATAAAGATTCTGTATGATAAGAACGCATGTAAAGACTACGCAACGCAAGTAACTAACTGATTAAATAAAGCTGAACCACGTGGATCTAGAATCTAGCTGATACCATAGAAAAGTAATACAAACACCTCAATGCAGTTGGACCGATTTACTTTTTACAATTTAGAAATAAACTTTTAGTTTCCAAGCCTCAGAAAAGTCAATGTAAGGATTTTGTTTGTTTTCTTGACACTGGGGCACCATCAGTGTCTTTCACTTAAACTTGACACGCACACCATCGGTGTCTTTCACTTAAGCTTGACACGCACACCATCGGTGTCTTTCACTTAAACTTGACACGCACACCAGAAAACTCAATATGATAGTAAAGGGATCAATGAAAGTACACCCTTCCGAGAAAGTATGTTTAAGCATACCATCTGGAAAAATGATTAATAAGTCAAATGTTAATTGTCTGACCAATTGGTTATATCTTAAAATTAAAATTTTAAATGACTTAGCAATGATTTGAAGGAGGTCTGCAAATGAATGGTAGGTATTTAAAAAATAATATTAAAGGATGGAAGTTTCAGGGACAGACGAGTATTCCTGAAGAAAAGATTATCAAAATGTCAGTTCATCCTTAAAACAAAGTACCTACTATTACATTTTTCAAGCATTGCATGATTTCACCAACACTTAATCTAAAATAAATTTAAAAAATCAAATAGAACCGGTCCCTTATTTCCCACATTTTAAGTATTGTTTGAAGAAATTATCATTGAATCCCCATGGCAATGAAAGAAAATATTTAAAAAAAACCTTAAGCTTTATCAAAAGAAAATGGTAATCCTGCAATTTTAGCTCCTACATTATTTCGCAGCGAATTTTAATTTCCTCGTGAGAACTTTCGTTTTTAATTTAGTAAATGCAATTATATATGTTGTATTTTAGGAAGTATAGCGCTAATTTGTAAGGCTTTTTAAATTAAAAGGCTTTTTTCGGCCCATGACGCTACATAATCAGAGTAGGATACATTCATTTTTGTTAATCTGGTCAGACAATAGTTTTGTTTTGTTAGTACATTATTGTAGTCTATGATATTTGATACAAAGTTGATGGTATTTGAGATAAGATGGAGTAAGTTATTTGAAGCAAAATAGGTTTTTTATATTTAAGTGATGAGCTTTATCAATGTTGATATGAAAATCAAATCAAATTTACATAACAATTTTAACAATAAGATAATTCGATAATTAATGAAACACTGATTACTTTTTATTGTTTTGAAAGAAAACAAAAACACACAGAAACAATTATTGGTTCAATTCTATGAAACATACGGAAATTATGTCAATAATTTGGGGATGAAGCGTAATTGGGTTTTACGCGACCCTTGGCTAATTCATTTTTGGCGCCCTTGAGAAATATGGAAAATACTAAATTAAACTAAATAAATTGATTATTGAAGTATTAGCCCACGGCACCCTTTGCAACTGTACCGATGCCAAGTCGCTGTTACGCCTCTGATGTAGAGTAATGTGATTAACATTAACTTTTTTTTAGGGCTGTGGAAATTATCGATAATTTCTCGATTAATCGTTAAAAAATTGTATCGATTAAATATCGATTAAAATAATTTTAATCGATAAAAATTCGATTAAAATTTAAGAAAATATTTATAATATTTTTGAAAATTTTTTATTAATAAATAATTAATTATAAATAATTAATAATAATGTATATATATGTTTTTACGTAAAAACATCTCCCGCGTAATATTGAAATTTATTTTATTAATTTATGTGGACCGGCAGAAACTAAAAAAAATAATTGTGGACAGACAGGAACGAAAGCAAGTTAATAGAAACGTGGTAAACATGGCTGACACTGCAGCGCAGGGTAACAAGGGAAATAACTCAATACATTTAAAAAAAAAGTAAAATACCTGTTTTTGTTACTTACCTTGAAACCTTCAGTTTAATGACGTCATAAATTTATATTTTTGGCTTTAATCGAAATTATCGATTAATTAATCTATAATTTTTTCAAAAGTTAACGATTAAATTTAAATTAATCTATAACAGCCCTACTTTTTATCAACTTTTTCACTTTAGACATATTATGGATATTAGGAATGAAACAATTTAATCATAAACTATCTCAAAATATTTCTAAAAATAAAAATATGGAAAAAAAAGAAAAATATTCAATTGAAATTCAATCTTTAAACAAGTTATAAGTAAAAAAAATTTCAGATTACATAATATATAATAAAAAAGAGTTCACAGATGAAAAACAAATTTCAGATTACATAATATATAATAAAAAAGAGTTCACAGATGAAAAACAAATTTCAGATTACATAATATATAATAAAAAAGAGTTCACAGATGAAAAACAAATTTCAGATTACATAATATATAATAAAAAAGAGTTCACAGATGAAAAACAAATTTCAGATTACATAATTTATAATAAAAAAGAGTTCACAGATGAAAAACAAATTTCAGATTACATAATATGTAATAAAAAAGAGTTCACAGATGAAAAACAAATTTCATATTACATAATATATAATAAAAAAGAGTTCACAGATGAAAAACAAATTTCAGATTAAATAATATATAATAAAAAAGAGTTCACAGATGAAAAACAAATTTCAGATTACATAATATATAATAAAAAAGAGTTCACAGATGAAAAACACATTTCAGATTACATAATATATAATAAAAAAGAGTTCACAGATGAAAAACACATTTCAAATACTAAAAGTGCAACTTTTAAAAACATTGTCATCAAATATATTCTTAAAACTGCATTCTTCATTGCTATTGCTTTTATTAGGCGCATCAGCAAAACAAAACTTTGCTATTTCTCTCATGTAGAGCTGAGAGTTTCAGATAAGTAGTAGATGGCGTCATTAGTTTCGTTGGCCCGTGTGCAAAGTTTAAAAAAAAATAAAACTTGTGTTCAAAGTTGCACAACGTCCATTTTTTGTGCAATATTTTACTAATAAATGTGCTGCTCGGTGATTCTAAACTCTACGTGGCGTTGGTCAAATATCGTTGCAGCCGCGCTGCTCAAAGGGAACATTGCTAACATGGTTCTAACACTTCGCTTACATATCACCTGCAAACAAAACGTCATATAGTATCAGAAACTTCAGCTGAGACACTCTAGAGTTATGTGAACGATTGTTCAGCTCGACTGGTTATATGGTTAGTAGGCCCCTCCTCATCACTTGAAACAAATAATGTCAATAAACTTGTCAGTTTTGTTGCTGGTTAAAAATGTCATATAAAGAAGACATTAAAGTGTTACTTTCGATTTTTGACAAGTATTTTAATGAATGTTACTTATGACACCATAAATATAATAAATATAATATATATTTATTATATATATATATATATATATATATATAGAGAGAGAGAGAATACGCCAGGGCAAGCAAGACAAATAACCCTCGTTTGCAAACTCATTCTATATAGAGAGCATGCAAGAGAAAGCAAGACGCAGGCTAACCCTACTTTCCCTTTCCTGCCTATAGTTGGTCTCAAGATATACGCACTATGGTTGAGATATCTCCCCCATCCTTCTCTGCGGCGGATTCGCAGTTCTGAACTATTATAATAATAATCAACATGTGCAGTACTCAAGCAAGTAGCTGAGATAGTCGCCCTTGACATAAAAATAGTAACACACATATAATAATAAATTGCTTTTTATCAACTAAATCATAAATATCGTTATAGTAACTCACATTTGATAATAATTATTTAATATTCATTCAATGTCAAACAAATACCATTACTGCAACTACAACATATAGCTACATTACAGCATATAAGCTACAATAATCATTTTAAAGATATGGTTGATTGTTATTTAATCACTCATGCAAATATAATTTGAAAAGTTGAGTTATAGTGCAGTCTTGAAGGCCTTAGTAGTTTGAGTACTGCGGATGTGCATTGGGAAAGAACTTCAAACAAAATGAGAAGAGATATGACCACATCTAAGTAGCTTACTGTGTATTCTATACATTTACTATTATTTTTTTCGTCCCGATAGCATAGGACATGATTATACTAAAAAAATATTTTAAAATTATGAATTAAAAATAATAAATCTATCTATCATGGATTACAAACATGTAATATTTACAAAGTTTTTTTTTGGTGAAAGTGAAGTGTAAAAAATGTTGAATAAATTTGGATGTTGATTATATTTAAATATTTTAAAATATTAAGTAATTTGCTCCAATCAAAACAAGGGCTTCCGATGTTTCCATCTCCCTTGAAAAAACATACCACAGAACCCTATTACTAATTAATCATCATATTCACAGATAAACGGAACTATGCAGTAGCAAGGCATATCATTGAGGCCAATCCCTCCAGATCTTAGTGAAAAAATAAAGCAGTCTTCATTGTTGTTGCTATTTGATGGCTCTCCAGGAAAACAAAATGTTCTTAATTCTGACGTGGTGGCGCGAGTTCCATCAGACCACACGTAGACGCCCTCGGTTGATCTGTCGTCCAATCCTACATTGATGTCCGTTAATTTTTGTGTCGTTAAATAATCAGCCAAAAATCGTTTTTTTCCGATTGTATTTACTTTAATGAGTCGACCACTCATATTTTTACAAAAAGTTTCAGCCGTGTCAAAGTAAGACGCATTGAATGAAACGTAGACACAGTATCCGTATTGGTTTAGGATAGAGTAAGAATATCCCAAGGATAAATCACATTTTGTATATAAGAACTGACCAGTTTCTGGTTGGGTCTCATTTTTATCAAGCTCACCTCCAAAAAAACATTGTTTGGTCTCTGGGTCATACATGAATGATTGACATGCAGAAGGATATGTTAATTGACATTTGGACGCACATTTTACCACGGAATGGGAGGTAAAATTATTACCAATTAATTTCATGCCAAGTCCACGACTCACAATTTTTTTGTAAGTTGTCATTTTTTATTCACTTGTCCAAGCTACAAGTTGGAGCAGAAATAAGAATGCTACACACAATAAGTTCCAGTGCTGCATGTTTTGGTTTAAGGAAATACTCCTCTATTCTGTTCTATAACTGATGACCAATGTCCACAAGTTTCATGTCCCTATGTGGGATCTCGTCTTAGTGACAAACGTCGGACAGAACTATAGGAATAATACAGATATCAAGGTTACACTTCCATTTTCTTAGAATCATCTAATAACTTGATATAAAATAACACAAATTATGTTTTTTCTTTATGGAGCTCCTATAAGTTGCCACACTATACAAATGAAGGTGCATTTAATTGTGTTATAGCGAGAAATGATCACTCGTCTCCTTAAGAGTCAACGTGTATGCTATTATATATTTTATACTTATTTTATTTTAATAAATCAATTTTAGGACATTTTTTTCAATGGTTCCAAATCTTTTTTTAAAGAAATTTGTTAGTATCAATAATCTATTTAGTTAAAAATTTTTATAGTAATTTTAACAGATTACATTGAATTCCCGCAACATTATAATACAGTTTTATGATGCCATATACATATTTCAAGTTTTATTATTGATATATTTAATATTACAATTTAATACAATTGTATAACTATTTTGAGAACCACTGAAAAACAAGTGTTTTCAAAGAACAAGCAGTTGAGCCTTTTATACTAACCAAATGAGATGGCTTGCTGATATTTCCATTGGCGTTAAATATTAATTACACTTTTCAGAAACACAATTTACCATAAACAATATTCCTAAAGTAATTCGTAAGAAACATTGAACGTTCCTTTGCCTATGCATGGCGTCAAGATGCAAAATTTACTACATTGTCTTTGGTCAACGGTGTATGTCGTCCGAGATATATATACAGTGGTACCTCGGTAAAAGTCCTTAATCTGATCCAGACGTTTCGATGTGCACCAAATGCCGAGTGGCAGCGCGCTCGACTGGCGAACCGATGGTCACTTGTTCGAATCCATGTGAAGGCAAGGATTTGTACCCGGGGTCTAGGGCGTCCCTTAGTCACCCAGCTCTGAATGGGTACCTAACACTAGTAAGGCGGCTGGGTAATGCGTGGAACCCACAAAGCCATGGCCTGTGAATGCTGCATCACTTGCCAACAGATCATCTGTCATGGTCTGTGGACGCAATTATCTTCTGCATAGAAGGATCGTCTGTATAGATAAGATAAGATAAGATAAATCGGACGAATACCAAAAGTATTTTTGTCCATAATTAAACGGCATCCTTCTGTCTCGAGAGACGATGGTGCATCACTGTTGAGTTTGGTTGCATTTCCTCAAGTGGCTGTGCAGTCGTATCCTTGTTTGAAAGTTTTTACCACAGTTTTAACACACTAGTTCTGTGCTTCCAAATGTTGTGGCCTTTCTACTAGCTTTTCTGTCTGTAGCCTCCTCCATCCTTCGATCGTCTGCTACTATGACGCCCTCTTTGACAACTGTAGATCGGTCTTCTGGATTTTACTCCCAGTCGCTTGTGCGTATTCTGGCTGCTTTCATGTCCCTTTGGCAGACATCTTTAAATCGCAGACATGGGCGACCTGTCTTCCTCTTCCCCGATGCCAGTTCTCCATATGTCCTAGCCATCTCAGCCGTCTTTCACTAAGGATTGAGAACATGCTTTGGGTATTGGCACGCATTAGGACCTCAGTATTAGGCACTTTTTCTTGCCATTTAATGCCAAGGATGCGACGCAGGCATCTCAAGTGGAAGCTATTTGTCTCGCTCTCATTTAGCAGTGTACTAATGACGCAGGCTCTATAGACAAACAGTTTGGTTCCATAATAAATAGAGTGAAAATTATTATTCCGTTCATTGAAAAAATCATATTGTTATTTACAGTTTATACATTTATTAACGTGGTTGTATAAAATAATTTAAACACTGCTTATGACTAAAATACATAGATAAAAATAAATAAACTAGAAAGATTTTAAAAATGTTTTTCAGTTATCTAGCTCCAAAGCAATTGCAACACGCTATAATGTTTATGATCGTTTTGTAATCGAATTCAGTCCATTCGCAACATTTGCCCATACAATAAGTTCAGTGCTTTTAAGAATAATTAAATCGTCGATATTCGCGTTCGGTATGCTGAAACTTAGTCATAGTGATCCTAACCATTTTATCGTTGCTGGGTTCCTCTCATTAACTTTATTAGACTAGTCATGTTAAGAGATTTTACTGAGAATTTTAAGAAAAAGCAACAAAGTGACTCAAAAATTTAAATATATTTCTCGAGTCGTTCATTGTATGGTAACAACTGCCGTACTTATACTATTGAGTATCACGTTGTGTGCTGTGGTTACAACAAGTTACACATATTCTATGTGTAATTTGTACGCATACAAGATCTAGCACGTTGGTCGTATTCCAAACAAAGGTAGTATACCTAGCAAAAATAATCGCGTCACATGACGTATACAAAGATGGACTTATACCAAAGCATACGTATACCGAAGTACACACACACACACACACACATATATATATATATATATAATAGGGCTGTTAACGATTAATTTAAATTTAATCTCTAACCTTTGAAAAATTAACGATTAAATAATCGTGAATTTCGATTAAAGCCAAAAATTGAAATGTATGGTGTCATAAGTATCATTTATTAAATGTACTTGTCGAAAATCGAAATAACACTGGAATGTCTTCTTTTTATGACATCTTTTAACCAACTACGCAAAAAATCAAGTGTGTTGAGGATAGTTCGCATAGCTTTAGATTGTCTCAGATGAAGTATCTGATACTGTAGTGGATGTTTGGTTTGCAGGTGATATGTAGCCAAGTAATAAAACCATGGTAGAAATGTTCCCTTGAAGCAGCGTGGCTGCGCAGATATTTTACCGAAGCCACGCAGAAGTTTAGAATCACCGCGCAACAAATTTTGTAAAATATTTCATTGAAAATGGACGTTGCGCAACTTTGCAAACAATTTTTTTTTAAACTTTGAACACGGAACAATGAAGCTTAGACTTAGAGGGAACATTGCACGGTAAGAAAACGTTTTCTCTCAATGCACACAATAACCTTTATCAACATTTTGAACATTCACGTCAGTCAATAGTTTAAAACCAAAGTGTTCTTGTAATAGTCCGGAAATTAAGTTTATATTTATCGGCCGAAATATTTTACTTTTTGACTTCCATTACATTTATAAGTGGTGGGTCGATTAATCCTTTAAAAATAAATTAATCGTTAAAAAATTTTAACGATTAATCGAGAAATTTATCGTTAAATTCCGCAGCCCTTATATATATATATATATATATATATAATATATATATATATATAATATATATATATATATATATTAGAGAGTGGCCGGATATCGTTTTTTCATATTTGCTAGATCCGGATAGTTTGGCCCTAATATTTGCCAGATTCAGAATCCGGATGTCTCCACATTTGAGTGTAAGAGCTAAGGGGGTGTTCTTTAATAATTTCTATCAAGTATTTAATACTATTTATTAAAATATATATTGTCCAACATATGGAGAGTATCTGCTGTCTACAATGACATTCTGTGACACTGTCAATGTCAACGATGAACATTTTACAATGAATTGAATTAACAAACTTGAACAAAGTTCAACGAACTGTGTAGTGTGTACCAAGCGAACAGTGTTGTACTGAGTGTGCAATGTGGTGTACAAGAAGTCGTGATCTAGTACGATAATAAAAACTGTTCATTTATTCAGACAATTTAAGTTTAATGTGCTTTTGATTAACTTAGTTTTGTTATCTTATGTAGTAAAGTAATATCTATTCTTGTAACTTTTCAACTTAATATTTTATCTCATAGTGAAATTAATTGTTTTACTATATTTTGTATGGATTTGAATGATTTCATGAAGAACGCTTGTTAATGTGTTTATTTTGTTATATATTAATAACTTAGTGTTTTAGTTTTTTACATTTTATATTACGGACCAACCGGGTAGACATTTTCTACCGGGTTCCAAATCCGAATAGTTAGATAAACTATTTGCCGGATCCAGGCACGAATCAAAGTACTAGGGTTGTTAATAGAAAATCGGAAATCCGAATTAATTTTGGTTTTGAAAACGATTAGTGGTCGCTTTATTTCACAAAACTATAACCGCCATGTATTTAGCTTTCACGTTTTCTACCAATATAATTTAATTTCAGGCATTCAATTTGGTTTCTTAAATAACTATTGACAGTAGTTTTTATTGTTTACTTTACCACCGTCTACAATCTACATGCAATGTTATTATTATGTTGAGAAGAATGGATTATTAATTTACTAGTGTATTACCCGTTAAAAATGACGGAAGTTTTCAAAATAAGTACACATCAGATTAAAAAAATAATGTAATACAGAAATTTCATTAATTTTATTTATTTTTATTTTATTCATTTATGTCCATATTGATAAATTTTATGCGGCCGTTCGAAAAGAACTATTTTTGTTGCAGTAATTTGGTGCGCTGCTTTTTAAATTAGTAGCGTCACGGACAGGACAGACGGGACGTGACATACATTGCAAATTATGTATATTGAAGAAAATTTAAATCAATAAATTCATAATATATTAGTTGTAAATTTTGTTTCTCTTGTTAATATGTTACTTACCTACTTTGCAACTGTTAGGCGCTGCTAATTTATGTTAATAC